>QXTE01000154.1:3382500-3397751 GCA_003942145.1 Platysternon megacephalum | reverse complement strand
CCCTCCCAGCATCCCCTGGCCTCACGGCACCCCACACAATCCTCTCAGCATCCCACCGGCCTCCACAACACTCCCAGCACCTCCTGCCTCCCCCAAACCCTCCCAGCACCCCCTGCCCCCCACAACCCTCCCAGCACCCCCTGCCTCCCCCAAACCCTCCCAGCATCCCCCTCGCTCCCCTCCCAGCACCCCCCCCCCCCCCACAACCCTCCCAGAACCCCCTGCCTCCCCACAACCCTCCCAGCATCCCACCGGCCCCCACAACACTCCCAGCATCCCCCTCGCTCCCCTCCCAGCATTCCCTGACCTCCACAGCACCCCCTGCCTCCCCCACAACCCTCCCAGCATCCCCTGCCCCCCACACCTATCCCAGCATTCCGCCTGGGGAACCCCCCCTCACGGCGGCCCCACACCGCCGAGCTGCCGGGCCTGCGCGCGGCCTTACCCTCCTGCCCCAGCGCCCGGAGGCGGGGCCCTGCCCGCTCGGGGCGGCTCCCGACCAGAGCCCGCCCCGCTCCCGCCGCGCCCTGCGTGGCCCCGCCCGGCCCCC
Source organism: Platysternon megacephalum (assembly GCA_003942145.1). Lineage (NCBI taxonomy): Eukaryota > Metazoa > Chordata > Testudines > Platysternidae > Platysternon > Platysternon megacephalum. The sequence goes on along the minus strand of QXTE01000154.1, from coordinate 3,397,201 downwards.
GCTCCGAGTCCTAGGCGGGGCGCGCCCAGAGCCCGCCACCCCCCGGCCCATTCCGCCGGCGTCGGGCCTGCAGCCAGGCCGGCCCCTAACGCGTCAGCGTGACGGTTATAGCGGCTGCTGGGGGAGAGGGGCCGGAGCTGCCCCCAACGTGCCCCTCCCCGCATTCCCATAGCCCCCCCCCCCCATCCCCCTGACCCGCGTAGTGCCACGCCCCCTCCCCATAACACCTGCCACCCCTCCCAGCATCCCCTCACCCCATAACACTCCCCCTCAGACGACCACCCACCCCACACTCTTCCCAAGCATCCCCCTGGGACCCTGGAGCAGAGCTCTGTGGTGCCAAAGCTTGCCTCTCTCACCAGCAGAAATCGGTCCAGTCAAAGATATCGCCTCCCCCACCCTTAGGGTGACCAGATGTCCCGATGTTATAGGGACAGTCCGGATATTTGGGGCTTTTTCTTAGACAGGCACTATTACCCCCCACCTCCTGTCCCGATTTTAGAGGGACAGCCCCAAGATTTGGGGCTTTTTCTTATATAGGCACCTATTACCCCCTGCCCCGATTTTTCACACTTTCTATCTGGTCACCCTACCCCCCATCTCTCTCTAGTATCCTCGGGCCAACCCAGCGACAACACTGTAAACAAATGAATTTTTCCATAACAATCTCATGATTTTTAATGAATTGCAGGTGCTGCTTCTTTGCCTTCCGGGCTCCGAGCCTGGAAATCACACTCGCTCCGTGTTCTCGAGCTTTTCTCGGCAGCCACGAGGGTTAGAAAGTTACTTGAAAAAAAAGCTGAGCTCCATGTGCAATCTCTTGCTGCCAGCAGCTGGGGCTTTAAAGAAATACACCCCCAAATCATAAGACCTGTCATAAGACTGGAAGAGTAGCCAACTATGCTCCCTGTTCCAGCCTGAGCAATGCTAAAACCTGGCCTTGTTCTGCATCAAGAATCATAAGGACCCCCCTAACTTTTAACCAACCTCAGTTAGGGCAGTTGCCTGGAACTGGGCCACAGCCGGGGTGGATGGCCCACTAGGCAATGACATCCAAAGAACACAGGTTTATGTTAAGCGGCTTTCCGTACCATTTCTGTAGGGATCTAATCCTAGCCAGGTACTTCTCTTTTCTGGTTGTTTAAAACCTCCATAGGGATGCCCTGAGGGGGCAGGGATGGAAGAAAAATAGTGGCATGTTCCCACTTAAGACAATAAAATGAGACATTACCCACAGTAGACTATAGTTTCTCAAAATAATACGATCTCTCTTCTTTCTTGCATATTTTGATCAGTAGTGAAATAGTTAAAACAAATATTTTTTATTGTCATTAAGCTACAGAGCCAACACATTGCAGAAGTACTGCTTTAGGCTGTGTGCAGTCTCAGACAGATGTCCTTCCACCAGTTTGTACTTGCTTCAAAAGGCAAAGATTTTCTTTGCAAACACAGGGGCTACAGACTTTTTATAAATGAAAGCTTAAATTCTGGAGCATGAGAAAGCATCCTCTTTTAAAAGTACTACCAGTTTGGTAGACTTCTGCAAGCTAGCTCAATTCAATCCCAGCAGCTGTATTTGAGTTGTTTCGAGTCATTTAATTGTATCCAGGGAGCCTTTACATTTCTTAGGAAGCCACTATAGGATACCAGAACTCTCTCAACCTGTTGTGGCACTATGGTGCAAGTGAGTGGAGTGTTATTTTAGGGCTAGATGATGGGAGTTCTGCATTCAGATCCCTAGACAGATGAGCTTCAAGACTGATGATGGCTGTGGGATTTTAAAAAGGCTCTTGTGACACAGGGCAGAGCCACATGAATGGCTCAGAAACAGCATTGCCAACAATTACTCTTTAAAGAAAGAAGGAGTTTATGGCCTCGGTACCCTTAGTAAATCTGGATCCATGGCACTGGCAAAGGCCAAACTAGAGAGCTCACATGTGATTGGGCTCTTAACAGGACACTACCTATGCTGATGGAATGACAGTCTAGCATTTAGGCTGGCAGTTAATGCCCAACTCCTACTATATTTTTCACTCCATGCATCTGATGAAGTGGGTTATAGTGTTCTGCTGCTGTCAATCTGCAGAAGACAGCTGTCCTTCTGTGAAACCTGACATAACTCTTGGAGCTTTTCTCTCAGGGCAAACTGCACCAATTTAACTAAATCAATTGCTAAACTGATTTAATTAAAATCAGTGCAGCCCCCTTGGGTGGACACAGTTACATCGGTTAATTAATACTGATTTAGCTTAATTCAATTCCTTATTTGATATCAACTAATATTGATTTAGCTTAATTCAATTCCTTAGTACTTAGTTACATCAGTGCAATATCTGTGTGTGTAGACCAGGCCTAAATGTCATGAATTTGCAGGAATTTGCCTCTTTTTGGGCAGCTTGGGGTGCAGTGTTATCTAAGCTGCTATAGGCAGCAGACAAACAACTGTTATTTCCTGTTATCCCAGCTACAAGGTGCAGCATGAGAGATGGGGAGGGGCCCTGTGAAAGATTCAGCTGAAACATTTGTGGTTTTTACAGGAATTAACTAGCTCTGCCTCTTGGAGGATTTTCAGGAAGAAAGCAGTTTCTCGCAGCTGCCATTCTGTAAAGAAAAAATCCCCCTCAAACTCAGATGTCATTTCCTGTCATTTCAGCTGTGTTAGCATGGCATCCTGAGACTTGCGGAAGTGCCCTGTGAGAAACGCTGTGTCTGGCTTTAGGATGTCTAGCCATCATTTTATGCCTGTCTGCAAGTTCTGAGGAGGATGCTCTATTTCTGAGTGTCTTATTACACTTGTGCAACAAAGCATGAGGAAGGGACTCTCTAAAATTCTAAATCATATTGGGCAAATTCACTCCTAGGGTAACTCTATTGACAGCAGCAGAGTTACAGCCAGGAACAAACGTGAACTGTTATCTTTGAGAGAGTGGCTTGGTAATGAGATAGTCTCTATGGTAAGCTGAGTACCATCCGTGTAAAAAAATCAATGTCAACAGCCAAGTCCTTACTGAACTTCATGGAGTCTCTGGCATTTCTCCCTTTTTGGAGTAGAACTATTTCAGTAGGGTTTTAGTTTTTGATTATTCAGATTTGAGCAACTAAGCCTTTTGGGGGGATGAGGATTCAATATTGTGAGTATCACGCTTGTAGTGGAAAGATTTTTTCAAAAAGTTTTGTAGCATTTCCAAAAGACCAGTCAGATGAATTTCCCTAGTCTCCTATGGAAGTTTGTTCAATAGCTATTTCCCCTCAACCGAGATATATGAACATAGCCACACTGGATCAGACCGATGGTCCATCTAGCCCAGTATCCTGTCTTATGACAGTGGCCAATGCCAGATGTTTCAGAGGGAATGAACGGAACAGGACAATTATCGAGTGATCCATCACCTGTCATCCACTCCTAGCATCTGGCACTCAGAGGCTAGGGACACCCAGAGCATGGGTTGCATCCCTGACCATGTCAGCTAATAGCTATCGATGGACCTATCCTCCAGCAACTTATCTAATTCTTTTTTGAACTCAGTTATACTTTTGTCCTTCAAAACATCCCCTGGTACTGAGTTCCACAGGTTGATTGTGTGTTGTGTGGAGAAGTACTTCCTTTTGTTTGTTTTAAACGGGCTGCTTATTAATTTCATTATGTGACCCCTGGTTTGTGTGTTGTGTGAAGGGGTAAATAACACTTATTTATTCACTTTCTCCACAGTATTCATGATTTTAGACACCTCTAGCATAGCGCCCCTTAGTTATCTCTCTTCCAAGCTGAGCAGTCCTACTCTTTCAATTCTATTATGGGAACTGTTCCATACTCCTAATCATTTTTGTTGCCATTCTCTGTACCTTTTCCTGTTCTAATATCTCTTTTTTGAGATGAGGCAAGCAGAACTGCATGCAGTTTGCAAGCTCTGGGCGTACCCTGTATTTATATAGTGGCATTATATTTACTGTCTTACTAATGGTTCGTGCTTTTTTTTTTGGTGTTAGCTTTTTTGACTGCCACTGCACATTGAGCTGATGTTTTCAGAGAACTGTCCACAATGACTCCAAAATCTCTTTCTTGAGTAGTAACAGCTAATTTAGACCCCATCATTTTGTATGTATTATTGGGATTATGTTTTCCAATGTGCATTCCTTTGCATTTACCAACATTGAATTTCATCTGCCATTTTCTCACCCAGGCACCACGTTTTGTGAGATCTCTTTGTAACTCTTCGCAGTCAGCTTTGGACTTAACTATCTTGAGTAAGTTTGTATCATCTGCAAACGTTGTCACCTCTTTTTCCAGATCATTTATGAATAGGTTGAAAACTACAGGCCCTAGTATGAATCCTTGAGGGACCCCACTATTTACTGCACTCCATTCTAAAAACTGACCATTTATTCCTACACTTTGGTTAAAAGATAGAAAACAGTTACTGATCCATAAGAGGACCTTCCATCTTATCCCATGACTGCTTACTTTGTTTGGTGAGGAACCTTGTCAAAAGCTTTCTGAAAGTCCAAGTACACTATATTCACTGGATCACCCTTTTCCACATTTGTAGACCCCCTCACAGAATTCTAATAGATTGGTGAGGCATGATTTTACAAAAGCCCTGTTGACTTTTCCCCCACAAATCATGTTCATCTATAGGCCTGATAATTCTGTTCTTTATTTTAGTTTCTACCACTTTGCTGGTATTGAGATTGGGTTTATGGCCCTGTAATTGACACAATTGAACTATGGAGCCTTTTTTTAAAAAATCAACATTACTTTAGCTATTCTCCAGTCATCTGGTATAGAGACTGATTTAAGTGATTGGTTACATACCACAGTTAATGGTGCTGGCGTTTCATATTTGAGTTTCTTCAGACCCCTTGGGTGAATGCCACCTGGTCTTGGTGACTTTTTACTGCTTATTCATTTGTTCCAAAACCTCCCCTAACTCCACCTCAATCTGGGACAGTTCCATCGATTTGTCACCTAAAAAGACCAGCTCAGGTGTGGGAATCTCCCTCACATCCTCTGCAATTAATTTAGCTTCTCTGCATCAGCCTTGTCTTCCTTGAGTGAACCTTTAGTAGTGCACCTTGATCGTCCAGTGGCCCCATGGATTGTTTGACTTCCTGCTTCTGATGTACTTAATTTTTTGTTGTTGTTGCACTTAAATGCCACAAACACAATTGACATTGCTGTTAGCCAGTTTTTGACACAGTTAGAGAAAACAGTGACTGAATCAGTCATGGAAACTTGCTCTCACCCACAGCTGTGATCCTTTCTGCCTTCTGAATGCAAGCAACCTTGAGGGATTTCCCCTGAAGAAACAAAAACAAAACCCCCAAATATTAAGAGTTCCTGCCAGGAGCAGCCTTTCCCCAGCACACTGGACAGTTTCCTGACTGGTTTATAACAAAAACCAAACAAATGAAGATGTAACCCTTATATAATGCTTTCAATCTTCAAAAGGACTTTACCAACATTACTGAATCCTGCCAGCAGGTATAATTGTGCTCACTGCTCAGATGGAAAAAATGAGGGTTTGTCTACATGGGAAAGTTTGACTAGTTATACTGGTATAATTATACCTGAATAACTACTCCTGTGGACACTCTTATTCCAAAATAAGAGTGACTTTTTTGCCGATTAGTTTAAACCCCTTCAAAAATGACAAATTAAACCAGGAAAAGCCAATCTTATACCAGAATAAGTGTACACACAGTATAACTATAGCAGTTTCAGTTCACATCTTATTTTACACTGGTCTAACTTTCCCCTGTAGACAAGCCCGGAGGCAGGGACATTATCTGCTTTGTCCAAAGTCACAAAGTGGGATTCATAGTGAGAGACAGGATTAGAACTCAGGAGTTGCTGGATCCCAATCCTGTGCTCAGAACAACAAACTAGTTGTGCATTTCATATCTTGGATCTTTATTATTAGTATTTTAAGTTTTGTCCTATTTTTCAGCCATCACCCTGAGATCTCTGCTTACTGGGTTTCCCCACAATGGCTGAGATAAGGAGTTACCAAGAGATGGAATGGCATTTAGGTTTGGCATGTCTAGTCAAAGAGAAATCCCTTTTAATGCAAACTCAGGGGAAAGAAAATCAGACCCAAGTGGCAAGAGTATGTGCTCCAAACAGTTCCAGCTACAGGGACAACCTATTTGCAGTTGCTGGTGACTATTACAAAAGCAAGTATCTGGAAAACATGAGAGACCGGACCTGTGAAATCCCATCGAGACATGCTGTGGGATCCTAGATCAATGAATAATTTAATATTTTGCAAGTGTATAGAGTGGACCTTTCCTCTTAGGATCTCAAAGTGCTTTACAAGAATTAATGAGCCCCTATGATACCCTTTTGAGGTACGGATTATCTACATTCATTAGATGGGGAAACCAAGGCACAGAGATATTAAGTGACTTGCCCATCACCATACAGCAAGGCTGCAACAGCGCCTGGACTCAAACTCAGAAGTCTAGATTCCTAGTGCCCTGCTCAAACCACTAGACCAGGGGTAGGCAACCTATGGCACCGGCACACGAGCTGATTTTCAGTGGCACTCACACTGCCCGGGTCCTGGCCACCAGTCCGGGGGGGCTCTGCATTTTAATTTAATTTTAAATGAAGTTTCTTAAACATTTTAAAAACCTTATTTACTTTAAATACACCAATAGTTTTGTTATATATTATAGATTTATAGAAAGAGACCTTCTAAAAACATTAAAATGTATGACTGGCACACGAAACCTTAAATAAGAGTGAATAAATGAAGACTCGGCACACCACTTCTGAAAGGTTGCCAACCCCTGCACTAGACAGTACCACTTCCACCATAGAGGCAAGCGATAGTATTAAGAAAAGGTGTTGGGCTAAATTCATGTCTGGTATAACTCCACTAACCTCAATGGAGTCACCCCAGGGAGGGATTTGGCCTGCTATAAGCCAATCAAGAAGGAGGAGGAAGCAATGAAGCTAAGCTGGGCTCTAGTGAAGTAGTTGGCTGTCATCCAGCTACTTTCACGCTTGATTCCCACTGCAGTGAAGAGGAAATAAAGAAAACAATTTACCTTGCTAATGTTTTAGATGAGTGATAATTTGCAGTTTAATTACAAAAAGTGCCTAAATACCATCCACGCATTCATCCCTGCTGATTTAGGCAGTTGGGGTCTTCTCCAATTAAGGAAGAAATCTTCTGCAACCTCACAGTAACTGAAGCTTAGCGAGAGAGAGAGAGAGAGAGAGAGAGAGAGAGAAACATCCAGAATGACTTGTCATTGACCTTCGTACGTTTAAAACAATGTCACTTTTCTTCAATGTCACCCATCGAAAAAGGACAGTGAATTGTATTGATTTATACCAGGGATCGGCAACCTTTGGCCCGTGGCCCGCCGGGGTAAGCACCCTGGCGGGCTGGGCCGGTTTGTTTACCTGCCACATCCGCAGGCTCAGCTGATCGCAGCTCCCACTGGCCGCGGTTCGCCGCTCCAGGCCAATGGGGCGGCGGGACGCGGCAGCCAGCACATCCCTCGGCCCGCGCCGCTTCCCGCAGCCCCCGTTGGCCTGGGATGGCGAACCGCAGCCAGTTGTATTGATTTTTGAGGCTGCTGGCTACAGCCAGGACACTGTAGATCCTCCCAGCTCTCTAGCTCCCACACTAGCCAAAAGCCACCTGTTGTAGCCACTCCCCACACAGGGGGGTCTCTAAATCCTGGCCTGGACTAAACAGCCATCCAAGAGGCAGATTGTAGCTTTACAACCACCCTATGCGTAGGGATGTTCCGTGTCTCCCAAAGGCCCTGCCCCTCTCTCTACTCAGCCTGGTTGTGAGAGAGCACTGTTATTTGCTGTGGAGGGGGCTCTGCCTCACCCATTAACCTTTATGGGCAGCTTCACCTAGCCTCCACCTGCACTGGAGCACAGCTGTGCTTACCTCCGTGGAGCCTAAAGTAGGGTTTGCAGAATCAAGTCCTTCATATTTAATCAAGCCCCGAGGAGTGAGACAAGACTGACAGAATAGGTTTGTCTGCACACGTGGGGGGCGGGGAGTATTTCTCTTGCCTTTATTGGGTGTATTTCTCATTTCTTCTGGATGTTTTGATTCCTTATCTTGAATCTTCTGCAGCTTGTTTACTGAGCTGAAGTTTAAGGATTTTCTATGACTCTGCCACCACATTCTCGCCTGCCAGAGGGTGGGGCTGCTCACGTGTTCTTCTGAGAGCGTCTCTCAGTGGGGAGGGGCACCCAGCTTCTGTCCAAAAACCCTGCTCTTCATTTACCCAGCCTGCACACAAACAATGCAGAGGGGGAGAAAGAAGGGAGAACAGGGGATTAAAATAAGCTCTTAAACACAAGTTAGGGACAAACATCACATAAATGCAGAGCCATGTACCGTAGAACCAGCCAGAGTCAGAAGGGACTTGTGCTTTATTCCAAACCCGTCTCGTCATTCATTTCATCTTGTTTTTTTAAATTTGCAATTGAGGATGAGCACAAAGAAAAAAAAACAGGTCTCGGTTTGTGGGGGTGGGGAGAGAAACAGCTGAGCAGCATGTCACTCAACCCAGCCTGAAGTAGTTAAATACTGGTACAAAGAATAAGCAATTGTTCATGTCGGTTCCTGTTATGGCTGTTGTCCACTCTTTATTTGCAGACAGTACACACAAGAGGCTCTTTATCCAACAGAGTACGATCTGCTGCACAGTAAAATGCTCACTTTAAAAAACCCTCCACCCCAGCCTGCAATCTTCTTTGGTCTCACATTAATATATTTCAAAAAGAAGGAACTAATCAGATGTGCACATAACAAGCATGTGGCATGAGCCGTCACCATATTCCCTCCCTCCCTCCTTTATACTGTGTCATCCCTTGGTGTGCTGAATCTAATTTAGGCCAGATCCTGCTATCAAGAACCTCTGCGTGTACTAGCATGTTTTGCACCCGTTTTTCAGCACCCAGTGCTCACAGTGTAGGTGCTAGTGGAGAAAAACTAAACTGTTTGCAACAATGTGTCAAAAACCACCTGCAATCACCCCGAGCGTCAGAAGCAGGATCAGGAACAGAACCAATTCTCCTGGATCACAGGCCTGGGCTCTGTCCACTGGACCACTGCAAAAAATAAAATCATCACACACATCCAAACAAATAGCTCAAAAGGGAAAAATCTGGGTTTAAAAGCTTCTAGTTTTAAAACACTTCACATGCAACAAAACAAACCTTCAACCACCACTCTTACAAACAGCACCAGAGTTCTGACAGGACCCTTGTTTAAACTCCATTTATCTACCTTGTATGGATGGGCCCACCCTCCACCCTGCTAAGATTTGAGTTTGAGGTTTATGGAAGTGCAGCAAAAACTGATACCTACCCAGGTGTTTAAGCAGAGTGGTAAGTGTAGTACATTAGTATCTGATGCTTCAAGCCCATTCCTCCAAATTGTTAAAGGAAGCCCATCACTTCTAATTATTGGACTAATTTAAAAACAAAGTAACTCCAGTTTTTGACCAAGCACCCTTAATATATCTTGATTGAAAAAAAAACTTTATTTTGTTCCCCCATACCTAGGGTTTTTCTGCTCTGTTTTTTTAGGTTCACTAGGATGGGAGAATAACTTATGGGAGATCCATACAAACGTACATGACAAAGAATACTTTGCTGCCAACTTCTGCAGCTATATAGTACATTTAGGTGTTTCGTGCGGCTTTAGAGGTTACTCAGTTTTTAGACAAGGGTTTTGGGGTTTTTTCAGGCTGGTGACTAAATATGCAATGCTTTCCAAGAGAAGACTATCCGTTGACAGCACAGTTTTTGGAGGACAAGGTTTCAGGTATCATGGGAGCTGTTCGATGTGAACAGAAATTAAATGGCTTTGGCTTAATCCCGGTGTTATATGCAGAAAATAGACCCACCTCATTTTGCTGGGATCTAGAGCATCAGCAGAGTTCTCATCCCCTTGCTTCCCCAGCACCTTTGTTATTGGATGCAAAAGAGCCAAGCACTGAATCAGAGCAGACTTTGGTCCTGTTTACACACCGGTCCTGCAGAGCAAATGCTTCTCCTGCGAGGCAGCTGCTCCTGTGGCACTTTGCACTCGAGCTGAGAAAAAGGACAATGGGCAAGTCAGCACCTGCCCAGGAAGGAGAACCCGAAGTCAGTTTGAAACCGCCTCCCTGGCTTGCCTAGCAGAGCAGCCGCACAACTGGATGCAAATAGCTGCGCAGGAGGCGATTTCAATGCAGCTTCATGCAAGCTTTGCTCTCGTGTCAGTTTCCTCATTGTGTAATCTGTGCTCCTTTGACAGGAAGGAAGAGGTTTAAGAAACTACTCACCGTGCAGCTTGTGTGTGTTTTTTTGTTTTTTTTTTAAAGTGAACAAGCCTTCAGCTTGCTCAAATGGGCAACTCTGAGATAGACCGGACTCTTCCCTAACCTAGTCATTTATTGATTATTGTCCCAGTCACTCTCTCATTCCCTTTCCCCTCCCCAAACTTACCCTATTTACCGCTGTAGCATAGTTTGGCACTTGCAAGCTCTTCTTACTGGTATGATTAACTACCAATGGTTCTTATTTTCAATCAGTCTTGCAGCCTGCACATTTCAGAAAAGATTAATTTAGTAACTATCAATCACACACAGACCTGGGAAGTCTAGAATCTACATCAGGGGTGGCCAACCTGAGCCTGAGGAGCCAGAATTTACCAATGTACATTGCCAAAGAGCCACAGTAACACATCAGCAGCCCCCCATCAGCTCTCCCCGCTGCTCCCAGCGCAGAGGGGTCGGGAAGGGGTGAAGTGGGGGCAGGGCCAGTGGCAGAGCCAGGGGTTGAGCAGTGAGCACCCCCCGGCACATTGGAAAGTTGGCGCCTGTAGCTCCAGCCCCGGAGTCGGTGCCTATACAAGGAGCCGCATATTAACTCCTGAAGAGCCGCATGTGGCTCCGGAGCCAAAGGCTGGCCACCCCGATATACATAGTTCATATCAACCAAAAGGGAAAGCCTAAATAATCCTTGATGTAAGAGGCCTATGACACTTCTGTCTTCTGATGGGAAGTGGGAATAAGTGGTACTAGCTAGTTTTTGGCACTATGGCTGGTCATTTAGGGCTGGTCCACACTAGGGGCGGGATCGAACTAAGATACTTCGACTTCAGCTACGCTATTCGCGTAGCTGAAGTCGAAGTATCTTAGTTCGAATTTGACGCGCTTACCTCGCGTCCGCGCGGCGATCGAAGTTCGCGGCTCCCACGTCGACTCCGCTCGCCCTGCAGGAGTACCGGAGTTCGAAGTAGCGCGTTCGGGGATCGACTTATCGCGTCCAGACAAGACGCGATAATTCGATCCCCGATAGTTCGATGGCTACCCGCCGATTTCGGCGGGTAGTGTAGACGGGGCCTTAGAGTTNGCTTAGTTCGAATTTGGCGCGCTTACCTCGCGTCCGCGCGGCGCCGCGATCGAAGTTCGCGGCTCCCACGTCGACTCCGGTAACTCCGCTCGCCCTGCAGGAGTACCGGAGTTCGAAGTAGCGCGTTCGGGGATCGACTTATCGCGTCCAGACAAGACGCGATAATTCGATCCCCGATAGTTCGATGGCTACCCGCCGATTTCGGCGGGTAGTGTAGACGGGGCCTTAGAGTTCTAAAGGGTGTTCAGCTTAGCCCCCCAAGACAAGAGGCTGTATTCTAGACACGAGAGGGTAAGTAAAGGAGATTATATAAAGCAGTTCGAAACAGAGAAACCCTCTTATTACATAGGTATCAAAGTCACAGCAAGCACTCATGAGTCACTCAAGTGCAGGCATTTCTCCAGTGTGAAGGTAAGTGGTAAAGTGACAGCAATGATGTGACATACCATTTTTAAGGAACAGTTCTACAGGAACAGCTAAGTTACTGCAACACTTGATGACCTTGATCAAACCTTATTGCAAAGCAGGGGGAAAAACTTCTTTTCCAGTGATCTTGCACTACACCTTTTATCTCCTAATTTCCACAAGGTCAAGTATTTTTCTCACAGTCAACCTGTAAGATGGCACACTCTCTTTTAGTGAAGAATGTTCTTTACAAAGAAGGGGGAGATGGAAAGCAGCCGCCTCCTCCCCCTCATTACTTCGTAGGAAGATTAGTGTGGGGTGATGGAGTTGACGCTGAACTTAAGGTCAACAAAGCAGAAAATTCTGTGCAGATGGCAGCTATCATGCATTTAATCAGAGGATGACTCGATATTTTTGACACTTCAAACAAATATAAGCTGGGTCCTGCAACGTGCTTAACTCCCATTGCATTCAGTGGGACTTCAGCGTTGCAGGAGCCATGTAGGATCCCAGGCACAGGTCCATAACTGATGGAGAGGGGATCAGCACCATCCTCCTAACCGTTTAGTATTGTAGCTACACACAATACTATGGCAAAAACTTGACATTGCTGTATTCTATGATCCAACAAAAGGAAGGCTGCAAATCCCTGCAGCTATATTTTGAATAAGCTAATTAATTTATACAAGGCTTTGCCATTGAACCCCATAAAAAGCACACAAGTGCCATTCACATGACCCAACATCTTAAGGGTTTTGAAATTCTGGTCACAGGACTGGTGATCAAATGCTGTGCCATAGTGAGAGGAAAAAAATGCTGTTGCTTTGTTCAATTTTTACATTGTATCTCCTATGCTGAAAGGATGTCAAGGGCACCTAGAGCTTTGGAAGGATGCCCTTCAGCACAGAGTTTGTGCAAGACCAGAAATCATTACAATGTCCTTGCTACAAAAGTTTGAATTCAAAATACATTAGTGAATATTTTAAATCAGTGGCAGAGTCAAACTTTGCTGTTAAGCCTTAAACAAACCCCCTTAACTGTCATTATAATACGATTAAGTACTGAAGGTAAAGTAAATTCATAGCACCCAAATGAGGCTGTATATGTTTATTTATCGTCAGTAATTTTTTTTTTTTTTTAAACACAAGGCAAATATTAATAGCTGAAAGGCAACACTTGCAGAGTATGTACAGAGCAATGTACAACTGAATGTGAGATGCTTTAATCTATTAGTAATTTAACCATTTTATAAAAGCAAGTGATGCTTTTTTCTTTAAGACCTTCTTTAGAAATAATTTATTGCCAATTCTGAACTAAAGCAAGGAGAGCAATGTACAATATAAAGATGCTGTTAGCCCCTGGAAAGTTATAAAAGATACACATATAAAAACTGTAAGCCACAAACATTTATACAAAGCTAATACAAATCTTGATTGTTAGATAAAGGATCTGTGAGGTTGTTACAAAATATTTTTCATAAGGCTTCATGGAAGGTAAGCTCTCACTGCTATTGAAAGCGCAGGAAAGCAGTTTTAAATATTCTGCAATTCAATTATTTGTTTTCAAGTTCAAGGCAAAGAAATTGCAAATGGCACTGTATTGCAATGCTGTGTAATTTTAAAAAAACCTTAGATTCATCTACATCATGGTACCATCAAATACAGAAAGACCCGAAAAGTCATCTTGTGACTATTTTAGCATGAAACACTGATTATTCTGAAACAGGAAATGCTGCTGTTGGAAAACAACTTCTGCAACCATCTTTAAAGATAAATGCCTAGAGATTCTTGACTAGCTTGGCAACCAGCAAGAAAGTTGAAGACTGCGATAGTTGTGCACCCATTTAAGTGGCAACTTGCTTATAAACTCATAGGGCCATATCCCAAACAGTGCTGTGTTCAGAACTATCAGGTGGTGGGTGTTTTTTTTTTTTTGTTTGTTTTTTTAAGTTTTACATACATTAGCAGCAGGATGGAATAAAAGCCCATTAGTTAAAAGTTTCTGCTGAAGTTATGTGGAGTTCAAAATACTGACTCAGTATTAGCCAAGAGTCAGGAATACTACAGACATGCTCGAAGGATTTTAGGTTTGCTAGAATCCTGGATGGCAGGATTAAAAACCCTTTATCAGACACTTATTAGCCGAAGGACTAAGAGGCCTCTCTGGAAAGATGAGGGGGGCCAGAATTTTCTCTCTAAGGGCCAGAATTCTCTTTTTAAAATGAGAGCTTTCATTCGTCAGGAACTGATGGCTTATTCCACCTGAGAAATGTGGGGACCTACTCCATTGGTAAGTGGATTTTTTCAAGACCTGGTGAACAGCCACCATTTATTTTCAGGCACCAAACAAATTTAAACAATGCAACAAGGAATGTTTGCTAAAATGCCATTTTCACCTTCAAGTACAGACTGTACAAGATAGTGGTAAATAGAAATCATAGCTCAATGCTGATCATTCAGTGCGGCAGTGTCTAGCCAATGATCCTTGGAAAATTAGTCCTGTTAAAAGTAGCTTTTTTTTTATTAAAGCCTTAGGATTTTTCCTGCATTCCCACCTCTACTGGAAATTTAAGTCCTGACTTTGTACCATACTTACTGGTTTACACTCAGTCTTCACTTTTATTAGTTTGATTTTGATCACACATTTGCTTTTGCTTCAGTACGTATATGGACAGTCTCTGTTCAGCAATATTACGTTACTACACCTTGCATCCAAATTATACATTTCAAAAAAAAAATAAAAAAATACATCCAGTAACAAATCCCAAAAGAAATAAAGCAGCCTAACCGGTGCTTTCTTTCAGTGTGTCTGCAAGTAATAGGTACAAAGAAGATGGAAATGCCCACAGTGTGGTTTTGAGCCAGTCTGTCACATAGGAACAAATATATACAATGTTTCCAGGTTAGTTTTCGG
>QXTE01000154.1:3236817-3382441 GCA_003942145.1 Platysternon megacephalum | reverse complement strand
GGGGGGGGAGAGAAGAGAAGAGAAGAGAGAGTGTGTGTGTGTGTGTGTGTGGGGGGGGGGTAATACCATCAATGATTTACCTCAATACAGTTGTCTTAGATGGAATTAGTCTGAGTGCAAGTTTCAGAAGGAGAGAAGTTTCACACACTAAGTTTCCTACCCTGTCTTGATGTCAAAGTTTAAGGCTGAGTGATCCAAGGAGAGGGGTGGCTAGAACTCTAGTTAAGAAAATAAGACCTTTCTGGGAAGAACAGACATGACACTTAACCAAAACAAAGTAACGTGTATTTTGGATTAGTCCAAGGCGTATGGAAGCATTTTGAAAAGCAGATTTACTCATTGTTAGGGACTCTTCAGAAACATTTACTTAATCAAGCCCTTGGACTTCACTTTATCCTTAACATTCACCTCCCATTGACTTCAGCTGGACTTGTGGGTGCCTGACACCACTGAGAGACAGGTGCTGTGATCCTGTGATGTGAAATTTCAGTGTTCCAATTTTTTTAATAAGTGAATTTTGGTTTAGACTGACAGAAATCCTTGGCATAAGAAGAGTATTTTGCATTTCTATAGCACTGCATCCACAGATTTCTAAGCACTTTACTGTGGTGGGTAAGCACTATTCCCATTTTACTGATGAGAGAATGAGGTACAGAGAAGTTTAAATAACAGTCACAGGAAGTCAGAGGCAGAGTTGGGAATAGAGCCCAAGCTTCCCCGACTCCTACCAAAATGATCCCATCTTCAATGCAGACTGTTTTAAGCAATTAGAACATGTCAAAACCATTGCCACACATTAAGTGCATCTATGATAAAACCCACCTTAAGAAATTGCTCTCCCGCCACAAGAATTAACCTGTTCTATGGGGCAAGTCGCAAAACAGAACACTGCCAGGGGTAAACAGAACTACTTGGTTTGTGCAGTAGTGACCGTATTTCTTTAAAACACCAATTGGCCAAGCTTAATTTTATTTCATAACATGCTCTTTGGCATACAAAGTTTCAGCCAAAAGTATATTTTGCCCCGCAACCAAAGTGAAACCCCACAAGAGTTAGTTGTAATGGACCTTTGGGCAGAATAAAACTGGTGACAAATGGCACCTCTAGAAAACCCTATGTAGCATGTTTGGCTCAAGTATTCTTACAATAAAATAAAAAAAAATAAGAGGATCAAAAAATGCCACCATGACTAAACAGAATAAGAAAGGCAGTTAGACAAAAAGGCATCTTTTAAAAATTGGAAGTCAAATCCTACTGAGGACAATAGAAAGGAACACAAACTTTGGCAAGTCTAGTGTACAAGTATAACTAGGCAGGCCAAAAAAGAATTTAAAGAGCACCTAGCAAAAGACAAACTAACAGCAAACATTTTTTCAGTACATCAGAAGCAGGAAGCCTGCCAAACAATCAGGAGTGGCCACTGTACAATCGAGGTGCTAAAGGCACATTCAAGGAAGACAAGGCCATTGCAGAGAAACTAAATGAATTCTTTGCATCTGTCTTCACTGCAGAGGATGAGAGAGAGATTTCCACACCTGAGCCATTCTTTTTAGGTGACAAATCTGAGCAACTATCAGAGATTGAGGTGTCATTAGAAGAGGCTTTGGAACAAACTGATAAGCTAAACAGTAATAAGTCACTAGGACCAGATGGTATTCACCCAAGAGTTCTGAAAGAACTCGACTATGAAATAGCAGAACCACTAACTGTGGTACATAACCAACTGCTTAAATCAGCCTTTGTATCATATGACTGGCGAATAACTAATGTAATGCCGATTTTTTTTTAAAAAGGCTCCATAAGCGTTCCTGGCAATTACAAGCCTGAGAGGTTCTACATTAACTGTTACCACTCATGAAAGATCTTGGAGTCACTGTGGGTAGTTTTCTGAAAACATCAGCTCAATGTGCAGTGGCAGTCAAACCAGTAGGAAAGGGACAGAAGACAGAAAATATCATAATGCCACTACATAAATCTATGGTACAACCACATCTTGAATAGTATGTCCATTCTGGTCATCTCATCTCCAAAAAGATTAGAATTGGAAAAAGTACAAAGAAGGGAAACAAAAATGACTGGGGTATGGAACAGCTTCCATATGAGGAGAGATTAAAGACAGACTGTTCAGCTTCAAAAGGAGACAACTGGGGGGAGGGGGAAGGAATAATAGAGCTCTATAAAATCATGAACAAGGTGGAGAAAGTGAACAGGGAAGTGTTATTTACACAACACAAGAACCAGGCGTCACCCAATGAAATTACAGGCAGCAAGTTTTAAACAAACATAAGGAAGTACTTCTTCACACAACCCAGTCAACCTGTAGAACTTGTTGCCACTGGATGTTGTGAAGGCCAAAAGTATAACTGCATTAAAAAAAGAATTGGGTAAGTTCCTGGAGTATAGGTCCATCAATGGCTATTAGACAAGATTATCAGGGATGTTCCTAAACCTCTGACTGCCAGAAGCTGGGACTGGACAACAGTGGATGAATCGCTCAATAAATTGCCCTGTTCTGTTCATTCCCTATGAAGCATCTGATACTGGCCACTGCCAAAAGACTGGATACTGGGCTAGATGGACAATTGGTCTGACCCGGTATGGCCATTCTTATGGTTCTTAGGGATTTCTAGACCTGATTCTGACAAAGTCTGAAAACTTCAGAGAATCTAGCATTTACTATTGTGACATGTTATGCTCATCTTTCTGTACAGACTTTTGGCCTAGTGGTGTTTGGCCTATTTACCCATATCTGCATAAGGCCACTGTCTGGGGAATTTGTCTTCATGTAAGGCCACTGAAAACACTGCAGAAGGAAAGAAGACAGGAGGCACTTACGTTTGCAAATACTTCTGTGCTTTAGTGAATGCTTGTTGATGTAGGACTAGGCACACTGTAAAAGTTATGGTGAAAAGATACAAAAGCACTTCAAATCGGCCTGAACTCTGGGGGGGGCAAGGTACCTGGATGTAAGCTATTCAGCATAATGACAAAGTGAGAATACAGATTCTAAAGCTCAGGTTGCTTCTCCTTCCCACATATCAACATTTCAGATCATAGTGCTCTGTGCTTTGTTATAGCTCTAACAAGCAGAGTACTTAAAATATGCAATAGAAAATGAAGTTTAGAGTGAACTGTGCCATTTACTAGTTCTTGATCATACTAGTCTTTACACATTTCTGGCAGAAGGTATTAATGCTGACAGTTCCCAACTTTTCCATATTTCCTGACCTAAAGCATACCCTACACTCAAAAACCCATGCAAAACTTTATATTTAAGGCAGGAAAGGCTTTATTACCAAGTATCTTAGCTTCTAAATGACTCCAACAAGAAATTTATGGAATATCTAACCAATGAAGGACCTGAGAAATCAAAGTCAGCTATATTATCAGTCTTCATTATAGTTTTAAGGAAGAGGTGAAAAGGAACAGTTTTCAAAAATTACTACTACAAGTCTAATGTAATTCCGATGAATGTTACACTGAAGTCTGGACTTGGAATTTTGACGGTGGAGTGCATTTTCTAGATATACTTTTTGCAACATACAAGCACTGGAGGTCAAGTTTAGTCACCTTACAGGTTATTTGGACTTAGGTTTGCTATAAAATTATAACTGAGTCAACTCAAAGCTACAGTGGAAGAGATTAAAGCCTCAATTTCAGCAGAAATTGGCAATAATGTGCTCAGCAGCAGCTTTCAGCCACACATCAAGAAGTCTGACAGGACCTGGATTTTTCTACTCCTGTTGTAAACCACAACTTTAAAAACACAAAAGGTATTCAAATAAAAATGTCTTTTTGCACATCACTGTAGCATAAGCTGCTTGAGGTTGTCGTGAAGAATGGTATCCTTGACGTCACGGAAAACCAGCCGGATGTTTTCTGTGTTAATAGCAGTGGTGAAGTGGTGGTATAGGGGCTTCTGCTGTTGGTCCCGGCGTTTGGTACGAAAACAATCCACCAGGAATTTTTGGACGTCTGTTATGCAGTGGGGATCCCCTTCAAACTCTGGGAAATAGTTTTTGATGCTCACTTTTTGTACTTTCTCCTCAAGCAAGTCTGTCTTATTTAGAAATAGAATGATGGAGACATTGCTGAAAACCCGGTTGTTGACTATTGTTTCAAAAATGTTCAGTGATTCTGTAAGGCGATTTGTTAGCCGATCCTCCATGAGCACCTGGTCGAATTCACTTGAGGAGACCAGGAAAAGTATCGATGTGACACTGTCGAAGCACTCAAACCAACGTTTCCTTTCTGATCTTTGGCCACCTACATCAACCATCTTGAAGGGAACATTTTTAATTTCGAAGTCGTACTCATGAATCCCTTTCGTGGGTCTTCGTGCCAGCAGAATATCTTGCTGCGATGGAAGATAATCCTAAAAAAATAAAGCAAAGTTTGCCAGTTAGGGAACAATAATGAGCATAGTGGCTTTAGCAGACTTCTGACCTAGAAAAGCTGGAAGGAAAGTTATTTTTGAACAGAGTCTTCATGCACTA
The DNA here is from genome assembly GCA_003942145.1 of Platysternon megacephalum. NCBI lineage: Eukaryota > Metazoa > Chordata > Testudines > Platysternidae > Platysternon > Platysternon megacephalum. The sequence goes on along the minus strand of QXTE01000154.1, from coordinate 3,377,945 downwards.
TTCCATTTTAAAAAGATCCCAGTCGCTAAAGCTGGGATTAACACACCCAATCCTAAAATGAGAATCCCTCTAGAGCAGTGTTTCTCAACGATTGGTCCATGGACTGGCATCAGTCCCTGAGATCTCCCTGATACAGTTTAAGGCGGCAGCAAGCCGGTCCTTGGTATCAAAAAGGTTGAGAAACACTGCTTTAGAGAACTGAAACTTTCCCTCGGCTACATATCAAGTGACCTTGGTAAACAATATCGGAAGGAGCATTACCCGTTTCTCATGCCACCAGCTTCTTTTATTCCCTCACTACACATTCTTGTAACAAGTCTCCTTCCCCCATCTGTTATACAATATGCATTTGTTGGCTACCACCCTTTACCCCAGAGGGCTGCATTAGAATGATTCTACCATAGATGCCATCACAAAGAATCCAAACACAAGGAACTCCTTGATGCCTGCACAGCAACCTGTTGCCTTTCTCCCTCATGGGTAACAGGCAGCATGAGAAAGTTTCTAGGTGTTCCATTATGAGTAACGACATCCAATGGAATGAAAATATTCAGTGCAAGAGTTGTGTTTCCAAAGTGTAGGAATTTAAGCAGATGAATCCAAGAGGCCAAAGTTGTGGGACCTGATCCCTAAAGAAAGATAATGCATTTTTGGCTTCTCCATTTTCACAGGAGTCATTTTGCTGATTTGTGCATTTACCTCTGAGCAGCCAGTTTGCTAAATTTTATGTTCACAGCTTTGTTCTCCAGGTATATATAAATCCTTTGTTATACTTCACTGTTCAGACATGTCATGCTTTGGTATTCATGGCACTTTTGGAAAACAAGCTATGTTTGAAACCTAAAGAAGTTTAAAAGCAAGTCTCTCTTCACTTAATCTATTCAAAGATCTTTTCCTAATAATCCTAGTCAATGAAGGGCTCACTGCTCAACATGAGACCTTTGGAAAAACTTGTGAAGCAATGTCAAGAGAACTCTGATTCAACCAACTTCTACTGGAGATAGAAAGAAACCCCTGGATAAACATAGTTAAATAAACAAAACTAGAATTTAACAGTAGTACAGTTCAGATTTTGAAATGCCCAAATATGCCTGTTTTGCTTTAAATTAAAGCTATACAAAACCTGAATGTTTAATTCTTTTCAATAAGGGATTGTTATAAAATTTCAGACAAACTGTTTAAAAACAATTAACGAAAAGATACATCACTGCAAGCTTTTACAGACAGGGAATTATGGGATTCTATTTTAATAGACATTTGTTAAAATGAATTTTTAAAAGGGTTTAAGCTTAACTTAAAACAAAAGCATTGGTAAAAAAATTGCAAATTAGGAGGTTAAAAATGGGTTTGAAGATTTTAAGGAGCACTTTGTTTTAATGCATGAAAAATCAGAAAGTGAAACTAATGAGGGAACAGCAACCGTTTTGTCTAAACTCCTGATTCTTTTATTCAAGCTGGCCACAACTGAGATATTTGGGTGATTCTGATAAAAACCAGTTACCAAGAAACTTTCTGATCCACCACAAGGCTCCCCTCTTTGCTCTCATCTTTAGGTACTGACGTACATCCATGACGGTGCGACCTAGTTTCTCAGAAGGAAAGCTGAAGCCTTTAGAACTCCACCTACTGTCTTAAAAGTGACCCATGGAAGAAAAAGCTAGGCTTTTGCCCTTTTTTACCTCTTTCTCGTGGATAAAAGCAGCCTGAAAGGTTAATAAGTTTTCCTGCTGGCTTTACAACATTAAATTCAGGTCTTGCCTGCCAGGAAAAGACTAACACGGGAAAATCTGAGAAATTATAACATCACAGAGACTGAAAACTAAGAAACTGAGAAAGGATTTTTAGTTAGATTTTAAAATGCTTTTTTTAAAAACACACACTTAACTGCAGTGCCTAATGAACATTCGGGAGAGCGGCTGTCATTGCTGCAGAGTGACCACCACCACCCTTTCTGTGAAGGAGCAAAAGATCAAACACATTCCTGAGATCAACTCCCTCTCAAAGAGGTCCTCCATCAAAGCCAGGGAAGACCAGACATTCCTGATATTTCTAAGGTAAAAGACAAGCAGACTTTTTAAACACATATTTCAAATGCACAAAACAGGGCACAAAGCATATTTCTACAATTCCTTTCCAGCAGATAAAATGCAAGACCCTGACCTCCTATTAGAGCTCCCAAGATACATATACCTGCAAGAGCACCATCAGTGAGTGACCAGGACTCCTGGGTTAAGCTCACAACTGGGCATTAACGTTCGGCTTAAATTTCAATTAAAAAGTGTTTCACTTCCCCTCTTAAAGACTGTTTAGTGTTACTGGCACATAAAAGCCACCACATTTTACTTCACAATTGGCTACATTTAATCAACTTTACACAGTCTGTAAAGGGCAATGTGAATGTCAAGTAGTCTGTGCACAGTTGAACGCACCACAGACTGATAAGATTCCCATCAATTCCCATCTCCTCATAGGTTTCCCAATGCCTAAGCATGGGAAAAAGTTGAATTTCACCTCCTTCCAATTCCTTTCTCCATCCCCACAGTCTGATCCACTCTTCCCTGTCATCCATGCAACCACAGGGCACCAATTCCTTCCTTTCTATTTCACATTTAGACTTGTGAGGCCTTCTTGCTCCTGTACAATTTCTTAAGTCATCCTCTCCTTTCAATCCTCACTGCCAACATTCTGGATCACGCCATTGTTCTTTTAGCCAGTACAAATGACACTCCATCACTGGCCTCCCTGAAACATCCCATGTCCATGAGCTAAAAATCTCCTCAGCTTGCATCTCACCTCCTGTCACTCTCAACCTTGTCCTTAGGACTCCACCCCCTTTCTCAGCTTTGCCATTTCCTTTTCTCCTGTTCTCCCACACTTACAGACAAAACAAGCAAGGTCGGAATAGGTAACATTCTCATTCCAAGGAGCCAAGCATGTTCAACTCCTCCAAATGCCTCCTCAAAACCCACTACTTTGGCCTTATTTTCCACCCTCTACTTCCACTCCTGAACTGTCTGCTCTCCCAACCTACTTAGAAATATCAGAATGTGTCACTTGCTAGTGTGACTCACTGTGTCTGCCCAATCTGGATTGGAATCTGTTCAAGGCAGGGACCATGTCTCTGAGGATATGTCCACGCTGAGGTAGGGATAGGATTCCCCTGCTCATGCACACATGCTCGCGGTAGATCAAGGAGAGCTAGAAAGAGTACAAACAGCGGCATAGCTGGGGTAACACAGGAAGCAGAGAGACGACTGAGCTGTGCCGAGTATGTACCTGCCCAGCTTGGCTGTGCCTCTGCTGTTGCCTGTGCTACCTGGCTCCGCTGCTATTTATACTTGCATTAGTTCTCATCAAGCTGCTACATGTGCGTGTACATGAGCAGGGGAATCATACCTCTATCTTGTAGTGCTGACCATAGCCATAATCTAACATGCCAGCAAAGCTAAGGTCCTATATAAAATGTTTACAATTAATATTCTACTTGACCAATAGTGAGAAAGATACGGAAAAATAGAGAAAATTACAATTCAGCTTTGAAATAAACATGCCTGGTTATAATCAAGTATGTAAACAAGAACAGATTTCCTTATTCTGCTGACCTGGTCAAGCAATCTGAACGAGCAGGTTTTAGACATGCTGATCTCTCTAGCTTCCTTATGTTAAAGGAGAAAAGACCATAGTCATGTCTGCTCATTAACAATGTAACTTCAAATCAGTGGTCTGTTTGCATGAGTGCTTCTACCCATAAACTGTGCTTCTACCCATAAACTGGTAGTGAGTGCTTCTACCCATAAACTCTGCTTCTACCCATAAACTGCTACAGTTCCAAAGTACAAAAATAATCTTTAACCACCAGCAAAAAGCTGTGCTCTAATACACAAATGGGAAAGACTAAACCAAGAGAACCTACCCAAAGCTATATTTACACTTTCATAACAAAATTACCTAGCGTTTGCCTGAATATATCTAGTCATTTGTCAAAAGATAATGATTTTGAAGAAAACTACACCTCTTAACGTTTGTGATTTACAATTAAATACTATTATCCAACTTTAAAAGTCACCATTCTGATAAGTGACTAAAATAATTTTAGTTCAAGATGCAATTTCTAAAGAAATGAAGTCATTTATTGTATTTATAGCTAGAGACTAAGGCAGAGTTAACTGGAATTTCTTATATTGCTTTCATTCCTTTTTATAGTTCTGATTAAGAACGTTAAGGTGGCTGCAAAACAGAAGCAGCCCTCAAAGTGATTGTTTTAAATTTAATGTGTGGACAGGCATAACAATGGGTGTGAAAAATCTGAACAGAAAGTTAAAAAAGCCACCTGGGTGGCTACTAGAGACAAACAATTAGTACTCCTTTTATTGCTTCAGACAGATACCATAAGGCAAAAGGCAAACAAGCAGCACTGATGTTGGAACTTCTAAATGAGACGCGGTAAGTGATATGTGAGATCTAACCTGATAATCAAGTTAGGAAAGGTTTTGTTTTTGTTCCACATATAGTTTCAGTTTAGATGATAGCTTAGACTCTCCTCACTCAAAATCATTGCAAAAAAAGAAAAGAAAGAATTAGGTGCATGCTGTTCTGATCACCCCATCTGAAAAAAATATATTCGAATTGTAAAAGGTACAGAGAAAGGCAACAAAAATGACAGGTATGGAACAGCTTCTGTATGAGGAGAAATTAAAAAGACGGACTGGTTCAGCTTCAGAGAGAGACGACTAAAGAAGGGGAAATGATAGAGGTCTATAAAATCATGAACGGTGTGGAGGAAGTGAACAGGGAAGTGTTATTTACTCAATCACATAACACAAGAACCTGGGGTCACTCAATTAAATTAATAGGCAGCAGGTTTAAAAACAAACGAAAAGGAAGTACTTCTTCACACAATGCAAAGTCAACTGGTGGAACTTGTTGCCAGGGGATGTTGTGAAGGCCAAAACTATCACAGGGTTCAAAAAAGAATTAGATAAGTTCATGGAGGATAGGACCATCAATGGCCATTAGTCAAGATGGTCAGGGATGTAACCCCATGCTCTGGGTGTCCCTAGCCTCGGACTGTCAGGAGCTGGGAGCAGTGATTGCCTGTTCTGTTCATTCCTTATGAAGCACCTGACACTGGCCAGTATTGGAAGACAGGATACTGGACTAGATGAACCATTGGTCTGACCCACTATGGCCGTTCTTATGTATTGGGTATTATTGGGCTTCAAAGCATTTGTTGAGAACATAGGTGCTGACTTTATTTTTCCCTGTGGGTGCTGCACCAAGGCCCGCCCTCGCTCCCCCCTCCCCCTAAAGCCCCACCCTCGCTCTGCCTCTTCCCGCCCCCAGTCCACCCCCTCCCAGAGTTCTGAGCCTGCCCGTGGCTCTCCGCCCTCCCGCTAGCCTCTCCCCAAGATGCCAAACAGCTGGTGGGTGCGGAGCACCCCCGGAGTTGGCACCTATGGCTGGGAATATAACAGAGATGCAGTGTCTCCGCAGTTAGGTTTGATGTTAGCTTCCCATTGTAAGGCCAATTTTCATGCATAAGTTCTGCAAAACAAGACCGCTGGACATGAATATACAAACTGAATATACACACAAGCTCATGAGCCAAAAATTACAATCAAAATGGCTGTCATTATTAGGAGGCAATACAATCACATGGAAAATGGAATGCTGAAACATTTTCCAAAGCAGACACAAAGATTCCATCCCATATTAATTAACTGTTATATGCCAGGCACATTACAAAATGTAACAGTGATCTGTACAGTCAATTTCTTGTTCTAGAGGTTTTACATGTAAGCACAACGTTTTCTAGCAAGAGGCATCTTTGAGTATCAATAATTAGATCTGTACTGTCCCAGAGCCACCCAGATCAATGGACGTACAGTGTTACTAGCAAATTCAGGACACCAAAATACACAATCTGGATAACCACTTTGTAAAGAGCAAATTTTTTTTTCTCTCTTTAATGTACATTTATGGTCATAAGAATGACTAAAAATAAAACCACCCTATTTAACAGATCTGCTCCAGGTGTGCATGGAAATAAGCTTACCACTTCTCAATCCTGTCAGTAGTGTTAGAAGAAGCTGAGCTGGATTTAAACATGGCTCATGCATCATCAGAATAGTTAGCTACTCTCTAACGTCAGAATCTTTATTGAAAGTGATATGTGAACCCAGTAAATCCAGCTTGACTTTTAGATCCCAGTGGGAGCTTGTCAGAAAAAGCCATTTTTTTTATTGGTAAAAAGAGCACATCTGATTTTCAAATTAAATACAACAAATATGGAAACAGTGCTATTTCCGCAGATATTTTCAGAACAGCAGCACCATGTGCTTTCTATGGAAAAATTAGTGACTTCATATATTCGGTAGAGTTCAGTGGTGGTTGCTTGACTCTGCAATTTGTATCCACAGACTTTTCCTGGCCACTATCGTACTGTTTTCTGAGGGTTTTACCAGACAGGACAATCACCCTATTCTACTTCATACCTAGGGCCCTACCAAATTCACAGCCATGAAAAACATGTCACGGATCGTGAAATCTGGTCTTGTGTGCGCTTTTACCCTATACTATACAGATTTCATGGAGGAGACCAGTGTTTCTCAAATTGGGGGTCCTGACCAAAAAGGGAGAGAGTGTGTGTGTGTGTGTGGGGCAAGGTTATTTTAGGGGTGTCGCGGTATTGCCACCCTTACTTCTGCGCTGCTGCTGGCAGGGTGCTGCCTTCAGAGCTGGATGCCTGGCCAACAGCTGCTGCTCTTTGGCCGCCCAGCTCTGAAGGCAGCACCTTGCCAGCAGCAGCACAGAAGTAAGGGTAGCAATACCATACCATGGCACCCTTACTTCTGTGCTGTTGCCTTCAGAGCTGGGTGGCCAGAGAGTGGCCGCTGCTGACTGAAGGCCCAGGTCTCCAGGCAGCAGCTCTGCCTTCGGAGCTGGGCTTCCAGCCAGCAGCCGCCGCTCTCCAGCGGCCCAGCTCTGAAGGCAGCAACGCCATCAGCAGCAGCACAGAAGTAAGGGTAGCAGTACCGCAACCCCTCCTACAGTAGCACTGCCCCCCTCCACCCCTCCCCAACTCCTTTTTGGATTAGGACTGCTATAATTACAACACCATGAAATTTTGGATTTAAATAGCTGAAATCATGAAATTTAGGATTTTTAAAATCCTATGACCATGAAGTTGGCCAAAATGGACTGTGAATTTGGTACGGCCCTATCCATACCCACAGCCATGCATGTTTGGATGTTTTACCAGTCAACCTGTAGGTCATGTAAATTACTAAAACAAGATGAAAGCACTACTCTTCAGTTACCACATACAAGTTACATATTTAAACTGAATCAACAAAATCCCTAATGATATCCAAGACTAACTTGATTTAAACTTCCCAACTAAATTAAACTTACCGATTCTTCAAGTTTATCCAAGTTGTCCAGGAAATATTTTACAGATTCCCCCTAAAAAACAAAATGAACTGATCAGTCTTTTTCACAGATGGCATACTTGGTCACAGCAGTTTACATTTTTGAAGTCCAGTTACTGAAACCAAACATACTTGGTATAAAAGCTTTACATACAGTTGCATACAGAATTTATAAAAGTCGGTGACTAAAGAAGTTTAGCCAGCTTGATACTCATGGAGATGAATATTAACCACGTAAAAAAGCAGGGACAGTCTAATTTGTAATAGTTAAAAGAACTATTTTAAAGTTTAGGATTGTCACATTTTTATTAGTGCTGTTCATTTGGGTAACCACTGTACAAACCTCAGACTCAACTTCAGCATAAAATATTGCATTTAATATTTTTTGCTATTCCTGAGTAGTCTGTATATAGGTGCCTGGGTACATACAGGGCAACTGAGATAAGTTCATTTAAACTGCACAATGAAGTCAGCTCCCATTTCTACAGGCCCTGCTAGCTGTTGAGCATAGCAAGTAGCAGTAGACAGAAAGGTAAAACCATAATGAACGGATGAATCTAAAACATTGGAATAAGCCTTCTTGCCAAAGAACACCCTGGATAAGCACACCTTTTTTAGGAAGTTATGAATAGTGCTCCAAGCTGCAATTCTGTATAATATTTCTTCTACTGAACAGACTATCTTTCAAATTCAAGACAATACCAACCCTTGCATGTGGCAATTGCAATTCTGAACACCATCAGATGCAAAAACTAAAATTTATAGAAGCTTGAATAATTCTATTTTTGGTTGATGCCAAATGACAAACTTAGAGTGTTATAACTGAAATGCCTTGTTGAGATATTCAGTGTCATAACAAGAGGGCAAAGTTGTAAGTTACACTTCACCAATTCTTAACTACAAAGCAATCCAAATATGGCTTACTTGGTCGTCAATTCAATTCGAGAGCAGTCTATACTACTCTGCCAGTGAAGGTAGTCAACTAGATTTTCCAGTACATAAAATTAATCCGTGCATCAAGAGACTTTAAATTACATAAAATATTCAAGATTAGGAGGTACTACATTTAGTCATAACAGAACTAAAGATAAGGAAGCATAGTTATATCTCTGATAAGGTCCCTTGCTTAAGAATGAATATTTAAAAAATGATCGAGAAGGTCAATCCTTTCCAGAGGAGACAGCATTAAAATGTGAAGTCTGAGCAGGCATTGGGACATTAACGTAACCAAGACACCAGAAACTTCTGGCTAGTTCTGACAGGCTCAGTAGTTAAATATCTTTGCCAGCTTTTTCATTTGTAGGAGTAGAGGTCACCTGGTGCAAGTACACACCATACTCACAGTAAAAACTGCCGTTTTAAAACCCAAGCCTTTAATTAGACAAGGCTGGGACTTCGGTGTGAGTCATCCTGTGCTTGATGTACTTAAAGGGACAGACATTGAGGCGAGTATTTAAAGAACCACTATCATATTATATTATATTATATCTGGTTTAATGTCACATACTTTTCATAAACTGGCAAACTACAGTATTGGAAAACAGTAACAGATTTCAAAGTTTGCTGGAGGAAGGCAGTGGTTGTTCAGTATGACTACAGGACTACATGACTTCACACTTGCAATGCCATCTACTACAGAAGCTCACAGTGCTTCATAAATTACAGATACAACCTCACCTCACCTCTGTGAGGGAGAGGCGGGTGGGCATTCCTATTAGACAGATGAGGAAACAGAAAAGTGACTTGCTCGAACACAGGAAGTTTGCAGCAGAGCCAGGAAATGCCAGGTCTCCTGACTCCATCTTTTCTTAATCCAAAGCACCTTTTCTACCTTAAAGATTTAGGACAAGATTTTTTTAAAAAGCATGTTTAAAGTTAAGTTCCTAAATCCTTATTTAGACTCTAATGGGACCTGTTGGGTGCTCAACATCTTTGGGGGAAAAAAAAAAAAAAGAGTAAAGTATTTAGGTACCTAAATATGGACTTAGATAGTCTAATGTTGTCCCAAGAACCTTTAAAGAGAACTTTTAAATCAGACCACACTATTCTGTTTAAGGAATCTACATTGCTCTAATGAGGCCTTAACGCTTCTGCATTTAAATGAATTTGTTACTACCTTTTCATTTAAGTCCTGAGCGCTTATTGCCACACTAGTGATTGTTCTGTTAACGCACACAACCTAAACCACAACATATAAAGGTCATAAAGCAGCACCAAAAGCTGCTTTCCAGAAGAGGGGATTTCCTGATAACATGAATGCAAAATACATTAGCACACAGTAATGGCAATGCTCTATAACTACGCATGAGACAGTAAGTTTACAAACTAACGCTCAAAAGCTTCAACAGCTGCATTGAGAAAGCTACTTCTACTTGGGTTTTTAGCTTGTTTGCTGCTGTGTCAGAAGATGTGTCCTGAAGATGGCCATTTTAAGAGAGTCAGAAAAAGCTATGAAAAAAACAAAGGGAAATAAATATTCCAGTTACAAGGATGCTTTTATATAAAGTTTAGATTTTCCTCCCCCACTTCTTTAACCTGAGGACTTGTCTACACTGAGAAAGTTGCAGCGCTGTGAAGTGCCACTCAGGGGTGTGAAAAACACTCCCCTGAGCGCTGCAAGTTTCAGTGCTGTAAAATGCCAGTGTAGACAGTGCTCCCAGTGCTGGTAGCTATTCCCCTCATGGAGGTATTTTTTTTAATAGTGCTGGGAGAGCTCTCTCCCAGCACTATGCCGCGCCAACTACACAAGCCACGTTAAAGTGCTGCTGTGGCAGCGCTTTAGCATTGCTAGTGAAGACGTGCCCTGAGAGTCCATTCTCTGGGCTGGAATGACAGCCACCCTATCTACCCAAGTCCATTCACACAATGGATGTGACAGCAATGGGGCAAACTTCCTGACAATGTTCTTCAACCTTATATTACCTCTAAGAAGGTAAGAGTCTTTCAGTTCTTGTGGACTTCAATTCACATTTTCTTCCTTGTGTCTCTAGCTTTGTAGTCTTTTCTCCTTACCCAGGTCATTTCTGTACATTACACAGCTCAAAGTTAGAGTCTTGACTACTGATCATTTCAGCCTCACTTGCACCCCTTCAATTTCACTGCTCTGACTACAGCCCCACCGTTGTTCACTTAGTCGTCCATGCTGAATGGTCTAATAGGAAAGAGTTTGTGTAGATTTAAGAATTGCTCAAACACACTATTCCCAATCAGGTGAAGATGGAATTCAGACAACTGCATATTCTAGGCACATTTTCATGGCTTAAAAGTTAGAAATCTATAAATACTTCAGCTGAGTAAAGGGCAAGATGCAAAGCCAGTAAATATCATTTTCATGAAAAAAAATAGACTACCTAGTCCCCACAGAGCACTTGGAATGTACAGGTAAGATACAAGGACAATATGGCACATTTAATAATTCCTTTCAGGGCTACCCTTGTGTATATATATTGGTATAGTAACTGGATATGAGGAGACCTACTGAGGCCAAAAATAAGACAATATTCTTCACGAATACACTTTTTTTTTTTTTTAATACAGAGGATAGAAAAGTCATGCATATTATGTGGATTAAAGGACAAGTGTGCCCTTATTTAAGAGGACTAAGACAGCAACTGTTACAATTCTATTTAAAGGAAGACAGTCACATCTCTGTCTAATTTTTTTCTTTAAACCTACTATTGTTACTTGTAATACCCAGGATGGCTAAGTGAAAGATTAGGAATTTTTTCCCCCAGTTTAGTTTGCATTTGAGAGAACTTTAGTATTTATATCAGTTGGCATCCAAAGATCCCAAACAATCTTTTTTTCCAACGGCTGCTCAGAGTATATCTAAATGACATGATGTAAGAATAAGAGTCGCCCCATCTAAGCGAGTGCTCTCAGTACTGCTAGAGCTGCACCAGTGATAGTAAGAATTAGAACATGAGAACAAAGTAGAGGGTACATCAAGTCTATGGTGACTGGAAAACTAGTGAAGTGTCATCATGAAAGACAAATCCAAGTGCCAAAGGGGAACAGACATTTTTTAACTCCAATTTAACACTCATTTAAACTCTAGTGCCTACTGAGCACTTGTGAGACAGGAAACCTTTGTTAAAAACTCAATACCTCTATTTCCTAAACCAGGGGTCGGCAACCTTTCAGAAGTGGTGTGCCGAGTCTTCATTTATTCACTCTAATTTAAGGTTTCGCGTGCCGGTAATACATTTTAACGTTTTAGAAGGTCTATTTCTATAAGTCTATAATATATAACTAAACTATTGTTGTATGTAAAGTAAATAAGGTTTTTAAAATGTTTAAGAAGCTTCATTTAAAATTAAATTAAAATGCAGAGCCCCCCAGACCGGTAGCCAGGACCTGGGCAGTGTGAGTGCCACTGAAAACCAGCTCGCGTGCCGCCTTCGGCACCCGTGCCATAGGTTGCCTACCCCTGTCCTAAACTAAGCTGAAAGCTCATCATCTATCCTGAGATCCGCTACCTGGTGTCTGTCGACAGCTACATGAACATGCAGCTTGCAAACACGGAAGAATACATAGATAGTGCATTGTCAGGACACCTTGGTGAAGTTTTGATAAGATGCAACAACGTCCTGTACATCAGAGGAGTAGAAGATGATGATGATGGAGAAATGAGAGAATAAGTTTGTATATTTCTGGAAAATAAAGATCAGTTTTTCACAAAACACAAAAAACCACACAAGTCCATGAGCAAAAGTCAATGAAGACAAGACTTGGGATTTCTGATATTGTTAATGTTAACACAAACTTTCAGGACTTACTTTTTTAAATCAAAGTTGAAAAACAAACCCCAAAAAACACACCCACCAAAAAACTCAACCCCAACACAAACCGAATTTTCAAGTTTTGCTTCAGGGAACTGTTACAAAACTGAGGTAGGTATCAACTTCATTACATCCCTGATTCTGCGAGTTGGAAGATTCACATACTAGCATGGTTCCCTTAACTTGGGAAATGTCTACACTATGGGGACTAGACCAGCATAGCTACGGCATTGTAGCTATGCTGGCATAACCACATAGTGCAGACACAGCCTACACCAATGGACAGGGTTTTTCTGTTGGTATAGGAACACCACCTCCCTGAGTAATGGTAGTTAGGTCAACAAAAGCATTTTCTTGTCACCCTAGCTGCGTCTATAATTGAGGGTTATGTCAGCATAGGTATGTTACTCAACGGTGTGGATTTTTCAACCCCCTGACTGATGTAGCTATGTCAACCTACATTTTAAGTGTAAACTAGGCATTGGTTTGGTCACACATATGCAAGCAAAATAAAAAATTATTGCATGGCTAAAGCAGAACTGTGTTAAGTGGGAGCCTCAATGTACTTGAAATTGAAGTGAAAGCTACTAATTTTGTTCCGACATTTGAAAATACGGGAATTTCAAGCAGTGATCTCCAAAAGCGTGGTTTACATTAAAAAAATCATTGTCAGAGTGGTATATATACACATCGCTTGAAAGATGCTGTTAAGCTTTATTTTCACAGTTCAAGAATCTCGCATAGTGAGGGAATGGTTAAGTATAAACATGAAGATGCTAATATCAGTGAAGAGGTAAAACAACTTGATCCAAGGACAGAATTCTGCATGACAACTTATGTGCTGAAGTGTTTCACTTTGGTGACAAATGTGCTCAAGCAACAAGTGGTGTGATAAAGCAGTATTTTAAAATACACTCACTATGATACAGCAAGATGCCTGGCTTTCTGGAGATTAGGTTTGCAGGGTGGCCTTACAAGATCTTCCTCTGTTCGAACATCAGCCTTTGCACCTTTGGTACAAAACTAAAATAGACCTCTATCATTCTCTTGGATTTCAGCCAATTGCTTTGAATGCTCATAGATGTGTTCTTTTGTTTAACTGGAATCAAAGTTGTCCAGGGCTCAGCTCAGCTGCAGACCTCAATCCTCCCTCTGATTCAGAAGTCTGTGTAAACCACAGGAAGCTCACTGTTAAATAACTTGATTCATAACTGTCAAGTATTCCATTTTCAGAAAGGTTTGATTCAGACAGCTTGTGTGCCTCCTGAAGTCTTGTGATCTCTACTGAAGAAAGTCAAAGCAAACTATTTTTAGTGCGATCACACAAGTCATGTTTCAAACAAATTATGAGGAAAACACCTAATATGTCCTTATGAAGACAGACATTCTAACCAGCAGCTTTCCTTTCAGCGTTATTAGTTTTTACAAATCCAGCCTGTTTCTACCTAAGTCATAGATGCACAGTCCAATTTTCCTTCACCAAAAGACAGCAGCAATATCTAGATGTGCTTTCAGTCATTCTTCTTACATGAGAGACTAGTGGGTTATAAAAACTATTAGCAGGTTCCCAAAGTCTAATACACTTCTTAGTTTTAGCTTTTAAGAGGAGTTCCCTTCAACAACAAGCAAACTGCTAACGGCCCAAGTATACTGATAGCATTTAAAGGAAAGTAACCATTTTTTTTTAAACCAAAAAAATATGTACTAGCTGAAACGCACAGCAAATGAATGCTCCCTTTAAACCAGAATAGTTACTGAGTGGCACCAATTCACTGACAAAAACAAAGTGAGTTAATTTACATGCAAACCAAGTAATCAAAATTAAAACCAGGCCAAGTTGTTCTCTCAATTACATTTTAAAGGACTTTAGTAGAGCATGTGTGTTTTGCTATTTGTTCAATAGGGATTGCCTTTAAAGAGCCCTAAGACTTTGAAATAACACAACTTGAAGCCACGTCTTCACTGGCAACGTTAAAGCGCTGCCACGCTTGTGCAGTCGTGGCATAGCGCTGGGGGAGAGCTCTCCCAGCAGTCTAAAAAAACCCACCTCCACGAGGGGAATAGCTCCCAGCGTTGGTGCATGGTCTACACTGGCACTTTACAGCACTGAAACTTGCAGTGCTGTAAAGTGCCAGTGTAGACAAGCCCAGAGGCATTATCTGTACTGGAACCTGAAGGACTTTTGTCCTTCAGGGATCTGAAACCCTCCTCCCACCCCTGAATAAGGAAAGTTTTGCTGACAAAAAGCACAGGTGTGAGCAGGGCTGTGTCAGGAGAGCTCTCCTGCCCACAAAGCTACTGGTTGCTTGTTTTGGGGAGGGGGGCGAGGAGCTTTTTGTGGGCAGGAGAGCTCTCTCCTGCAGACAAACAGCAGCTACACCGTGTGCCTTTTAGTGGTATGGCTGTAGCGGCACAGCTGTGTCGCTAAAAAGTACGTCGTGTAGACATAGCCTAAGTGTTCACATTTTTATTCACTTGTCCCAGTCTGGATGCAGATCCAACAGAACAACATTGGACTGATAAATCTACTTTAAACATTTGGAAGAGGGAAATCATGTAAGAGGGAAAACATGTCTTACTAATCTATTAGAGTTCTTTGAAGGGGTCAAAAAATATGTGGACGGGGGGATCCAGTGGACATAGTGTACTTAGATTTCCAGAAAGCCTTTGACAAGGTCCCTCACCAAAGGCTCTTACGTAAATTAAGTTGTCATGGGATAAGAGGGAAGATCCTTTCATGGATTGAGAACTGGTTAAAAGACAGGGAACAAAGGGTAGGAATTAATGGTAAATTCTCAGAATGGAGAGGGGTAACTAGTGGTGTTCCCCAAGGGTCAGTCCTAGGACAAATCCTATTCAACTTATTCATAAATGATCTGGAGAAAGGGGTAAACAGTGAGGTGGCAAAGTTTGCAGATGATACTAAACTGCTCAAGATAGTTAAGACCAAAGCAGACTGTGAAGAACTTCAAAAAGATCTCACAAAATTAAGTGATTGGGCAACAAAATGGCAAATGAAATTTAATGTGGATAAATGTAAAGTAATGCACATTGGAAAAAATAAACCAAACTATACATACAATATGATGGGGGCTAATTTAGCTACAACTAATCAGGAAAGAGATCTTGGAGTCATCGTGGATAGTTCTCTGAAGACGTCCACGCAGTGTGCAGCGGCAGTCAAAAAAGCAAACAGAATGTTAGGAATCATTCAAAAAGGGATAGAGAATAAGATGGGGAATATATTATTGCCCTTATATAAATCCATGGTACACCCACATCTTGAATACTGTGTACAGATGTGGTGTCCTCATCTCAAAAAAGATATACTGGCATTAGAAAAGGTTCAGAGAAGGGCAACTAAAATGATTAGGGGTTTGGAACGGGTCCCATATGAGGAGAGATTAAAGAGGCTAGGACTTTTCAGCTTGGAAAAGAGGAGACTAAGGGGGAATATGCTAGAGGTCTATAAAATCATGAGTGGTGTGGAGAAAGTGAATAAGGAAAAGTTATTTACTTGTTCCCATAATATAAGAACTAGGGGCCAGCAAATGAAATTAATAGGCAGCAGGTTTAACACAAATAAAAGGAAGTTCTTCTTCACGCAGCGCACAGTCAACTTGTGGAACTCCTTGCCTGAGGAGGTTGTGAAGGCTAGGACTATAACAAAGTTTAAAAGAGAACTAGATACATTCATGGAGGTTAAGTCCATTAATGGCTATTAGCCAGGATGGGTAAGGAATGGTGTCCCTAGCCTCTGTTTGTCAGAGTGTGGAGATGGATGGCAGGAGAGAGATCACTTGATCATTACCTGTTAGGTTCACTCCCTCTGGGGCACCTGGCATTGGCCACTGTCGGTAGCCAGGATACTGGGCTGGATGGACCTTTGGTCTGACCCAGTACGGCCATTCTTATGTTATGTTAAGAGGAAACCTGCAGGTTTTCCCCAAGGATCTGGATTATCCTTGAGTAGGGCAAGAAAGAGAAACCAAAGACATTTCTAATTGCAAGTGGTCTGGGATTTAAGGAACCCACTCAGTATCAATTTCTTCACTATCAATGTTTCCTGTTCCCCTACGTTATTTGTACTTTAAAGAGGAGAAAAGGCTAAGTAGGTAGTCAGAAGCCCTGGCCACTGCTAAGAGCAATAGGTAATCACAATGTTGATACTATTGGAGGGTGTGTCTGGGGTGCAGATAGTGCACAAACCAGGAAAACTAACAGGAAAATGCAGGTAGCCCGATTATGAAAATAGGCTTGGGGGGGAAGTTAGTTAGGATCCTTAATTCTGTAGCATGCCAACACCTTAATAAACCTCAAAACTACAGTTTAAGTGTGCATGCTTTTGGTTACTGTTTTATCCAAATACATAGCAGATGTGTGTGGGTTTAGCAAAGCAAGGAGCCTTTAGTTTTCATTTCCCCAAACTCATACAGCTCATTTCAAAGTGGGTTGATCATGAAGCAACACTGCTGCCATCAATGTTAAGTAACATTTGTAGTATTTTGGAATCTTAGCAATAAATATAGTTCAGTTATTGCTGAGTTAAACATTCACCTTAACTCTGAATTTCCTTGGTTTTGTGTTTGTTAGACCAATAAAACTAGGCCAGATTAAAGTCCTTTGTCCCAGCCGTGACCCTGCTACCATTGTCCTTAATTGAATCAAGATTGAGTGAGAGTTTGCCCTTGAACTCCTGATCCTGCATCCACTGAAAGCCACATTCATATACAGCCACAGCTATGCCAATTCCAGCCTCATGGCCTCCTGAAGCCATGTGAACTTTAGAATGTCTATAACAGGGGTAGGCAACCTATGGCACGGGTGCCGAAGGCGGCACGCGAGCTGATTTTCAGTGGCACTCACACTGCCTGGGTCCTGGCCACCGGTCCGGGGGGCTCTGCATTTTAATTTAATTTTAAATGAAGCTTCTTAAACATTTTAAAAACCTTATTTACTTTACATACAACAATAGTTGAGTTATATATTATAGACTTATAGAAAGAGACCTTTTAAAAACGTTAAAATATATTACTGGCACGCGCAACCTTAAATTAAAGTGAATAAATGAAGACTCAGCACACCACTTCTGAAAGGTTGCCGACCCCTGGTCTATAACATCATAGGTAGGCTACTCTGCAGACATTGGTAGGACCATCATCACATCAGTCACTCACTGGCTTCCTAGTTCAGCCAAGAATCCATTAACAACTTCCCACTGAGTTTTCAGGGATTCTATGGAGTAATCCCGCCCCCCCACCTCATATCCAACTACTCTCACTCTATTCACTCCTCCCACCTCTCCACAGTTCAGTAGTGGGTTCCTCTCATGTATACAATCTTTGCCCATTTTTATTAAATGTGTACTGCTTCCCATGTGGAGACTGCTAGAAGTGCCTTTCACCCAAGGAACGCAGGGCCTCGGGTGAATATTCCCTGTTTTATAGATAGGGAAACTGAGGCACTGGAAGGTTAAGCAACTTGCCCAACATCACACAAGTCAGTGGAAGAAGGGAAACAACTTGTGTCCCAACTACCACTATTATCCTCTAGCCTCTGAAGAGGCTGTCCCTTCTTTAAACACTGATTTTTTTAAAAACAGTTAGAAAAAAGTGCTAAACTAGTCAAAGAGTAGTGTTAGTAAAAGCTCCAGTCACATCTGATGAAAATAGGGAGAAAGCCATTCAAGAATACAATATATCAAAACATGGTTACTGCTTGTACAGTTTTAAATGTAGCAGTGTCAAGGCCTAAAACTGTAAAAAGAAATCTTTGTCTAATATAATTTAGAAGTAGCTAAAGCACTGATACTGTATCTAGAGATCAGATACAAAAAACAATACATCGCTTGTCACGGTTCCTGAATACATTAGTATGATATTCAGTTTTTAAGTCTGTTATATGCAGTTTAGGGTGAATTTTGATTTTTGACTAAGTGTTAGACTGGTTGTGTAGCTCCCTAGACAGAGGAGAATTTCAGTCACAGATTGAATCTGTTTTCACAGAGAACACCAAAATACTTTTCCTGGGGTAAGCATGCCAGTAACAAGCACATCACAGCTCGTCCCACCTCTGCTCAAAACATTTTTTTTTTTTTTTTAAGCACTTTGTGCACATTAGATTCTTCGAAAAAAAGCCAAACCCCAATCAGAACTCCGTCGTGGAAGAGAAGGCTTCACTTCTAGACTGCTTTAACACAACTCCTAGCTCAGTATCTGCCCTGAAAGAACAAGGTAAACTTTAGACTCAAAACAGAATGAAATGTGAATGTTTTGCTTGTTACTGCTCACTGTTCAGTCAGCAGAAAGGAATCAACTCTACTGTTAAAGAGACACTATCATGTAGATCAGTGGTCCCCAATGCGGTGCCCGCGGGCACCATGGCGCCCGCCGGGGTATCTATATGCGCCCGCCTACTGACAAGGGAGCACCCCGCCACTGAAATGCCACCGAGAAGCGGCAACGTCAAGAAGTGTTGCCGCCAAAATGCCGCTGCTTTTCGGCTGCATTTCAGCAGCGACGCCTCTTGATGACGCTGCTTCTCGGTGGCACTTCGGCGGCGACACTTCTTCGCGTTGCTGCTTCTTGGCAGCATTTCGGCAGCTGCTTGTCCGGCGGCCGTGCTCTTCGGTGGCTAGTCGTCAGGCGCCCGCCACACTGAAAAGGTTGGGGACCACTGATGTAGATTATGCCTCGCATTTATTATTTGTTGAAAGGATTTCAAAAGAAATAAGCAACGGCACTATTTTCCAAAACTCAAACTGTAATTTGGATTTTTTTTTAAAAAGAGACCTCTGCGGGATTTGTGATCCAACCATTACACTAACTTGATACTACATGAAAACTAAAAAGTGAAACTAAACATGAGTTAAAGTGCAACTGACAAGGAAAACAAAGAAGTCAAGCAAGTCATTGGTGAAACAAATTTAACATTTTCAGTTTGAACACTTAACCATGTTAATAGAAACAAGGGGAAAGACTTTTTTAAAAAGGAGGTTGTAAACCAGTAATACCTGTTTAATCTCCCATCCACCATTTACTGCGGAATCCGATTTATCTAGGGGTTCCCAAACCACGGTCCCATGGAGAACAAATGCTGTTCTATTCTCTTTTGAGCTCTTATTCTACATAAAATATACTAAAAATACACCAAATACTTTCTGGATATTACTCTTCTACAGAAACATCTGCTGTAGTTGCCATAAAGCAATCCAAATAGTTGCAAATAGGAGAAGCAGGGACGGACAGATGGACACAACAGTGATTCTAACCCAGGGATCGGCAATCTTTGGCACGCGGCCCGGGCCGGTTTGTTTACCTGCCGCGTCCGCAGGTTTGGCCGATCGCGGCTCCCACTGGCCGCGGTTTGCCACTCCAGGCCAATGGAGGCTGCAGGAAGCGGTGCAGGCCGAGGGATGTGCTGGCCGTCACTTTCCGCAGCCCCCATTGGCCTGGAGCGGCGAACCGCAGCCAGTGGGAGCCACGACCGGTCGAACCTGCGGACGCGGCAGGTAAACAAACCGGCCCGGCTCGCCAGGGTGCTTACCCTGGCGTGCTGCGTGCCAAAGGTTGCCGATCCCTGTTCTAACCTAACATGCATTCCAAAAAAAGCACTTAATTAATCCAAGGTGTCAATTTGTTATTTTAAATCCTAAAACTGATTTTGCACTGGTCATTCAAAACAACTCAATAATTTGAATTTAGTAAACATCTCATGTAATTAGTCTCAGATTTGCTCCAATTAACACTTTCATTATTTCAGAGTTCACTGAATACTATCCTAATTAACCCCATATAACTCTGCTCAAAGAAATATGATCAAGTTAAGGTTTTAAGTACCAGAGATACCATAGCCACAGCTCAGTTGACAATAAAGCAAGCTGTTCCAGTTTTTAATTATCCTCTCCCCAACAGGCAATCAATAAGGGTTTTACATTTTCTCTAAAATGCCCAAAAAAGAAACCTGCCAGGCGGTGTACAAACAAGCTGGGTTTGTGTGCACTTTGGCAGGGGACAGGGGGTACGAGGGGAGGAGGAGGGAAGGGGAAAACTATTTTAAATAAACAACTTGCAAACTCACTACTGCTTCAGAGTGAGAACAAGCACAATTTTCCTATGAACCAGATGCAAAACTCCAGCTTGTTTTGCAAACGGCCATCATATAACAGCTTTCAGTCATTAACAACTGGAGATACAGGTTGAACCTCTTTAGTCTGGCACCCTTCGGACCTGACTGGTGCCAAACCAGAGAATTTGCTGAACCACGGGAGGTCAATGCAGAGTGCCACTGGGTCTCCATAGGTGTGGGAAGCAGTGGTGGGGGTGCTGCAGCACCCACAAGCTTTGCACCCAGCATGGCCCCCCGCCCGGGTCCCAGCTGCCAGCCCCAGGTCCTCCCCCTCTCTCCCTGAGCTTGAATGCTGAGAATCAGCCGTTCACGGGGCTCCGGAAGTGCTGGGAGGGAGGAGGAGGAGTTGGTAAGCGTGGGGCTGCTGGCGCGCGAGAGGAGGGGGGAAGCTTGGCACCGGTGGATTCTCCGCACCTACTAATTTTTCCCCATGGAAAGAGTCGACACCTATGCCGGACCACAGATATTGCCGGACCAGGGAGTGCCAGATTAGAGAGGTTCAACCTGTACTTTCAAGCCAGAGACCCAGATAGCAAGATGCAGATCGCATCGCATTAGAATCACCCAACCAATCCAAGGCTTCAACAAAAGTTAAACAGCTCTGAGCTGTGGAGAGATTTGTACATGCACAGAGAGTTTAAGGATAAAATCCAAAGCCCAATGTCTGTTGAGCCTGGAGCAAGTTTTTAACGCTGACAAAAACTTAAGGATGTAGGACACCACTGTAGCTCACAGTTTTGCCACAGCATTGCTTCAAACTGTGAGGATGACCTCCTCAAGACCATTCCAACCTCTTCCACAGAGGTTCAAATCAGCCCAAGGAATATGAAAAAAAATGGGGAATATCCTGGGTGTGACGTGAAGGACTTGCAAGTGCCAGGATACCAAATGATCTATACTAAGCACTCAGCGGTTTTAGTTTGCCAGATCCAGAATAGAAACTAACCCATGAAAGTAAAGAAATGGGATGTTCTGTCCAAATGATTATTGTTGCACTTCCTTAGTGCAGAAGTTTCTTAATCTTCTCCCTCCATATAAAATCTTAGAGCCATTTATGGAAGTACTTGCCTGCAGCAGGTGGGAGGATGGGGCATGGCACACAGGTACTTTTGAACTATGACTGTTTGGAATCTCATTCTACAGTGATTTGGCACATTGCAGGCCAGGGCATCCTCTAACTCAGGGGTAGGCAACCTATGGCACACGTGCCGAAGGCGGCACACGAGCTGATTTTCAGTGGCACTCACACTGCCCGGGTCCTGGCCACCGGTCCGGGGGACTCTGCATTTTCATTTAATTTTAAATGAAGCTTCTTAAAAACATTTTAAAAACCTTATTTACTTTACATACAACAATAGTTTAGTTATATATTACAGACTTATAGAAAGAGACCTTCTAAAAACGTTAAAATGTATTACGGGCACGCGAAACCTTAAATCAGAGTGAATAAATGAAGACTCGGCACAGCACTTCTGAAAGGTTGCCGACCCCTGCTCTAACTACTACAGAAATCAACTGGGAACATGTACTGACCAGGGAGCACGTACCATCCAAGACCAAACTGCCACCTCCCAATTACTATTTATACTCTGGAAGCATCTATAAACTTTGGGTGTTTTATGTGCAAAACAGACTGGAACCAGACTGTAAACATTTTTTCTTCCCTCAGTGCACTGACCCACTGGCTCCATGACTTCATGTATTTGCAACTCAAACTGCTTTTAATCTAACCCTGAAGCAGCAGTGAGTCTGCAAGTCTGTCGCTCATCATTCAGAACGATGCTCTTTTCCAAAAGCAGCTAGTTTGCAGAGCTTGGCAAGGACTCTCACAAGTGTACCAAAAGCATGAGAAGCACTAATCGGACATACGGAAACATGCTAGCACTATAGTGTGTTGCAATAGAATAAGAGTTACAAAGGTTAGACCAGTAATAGAGTGTTAAATCACCTTCCCATATTATGAACTGCCAATCTTAAACTAGAAATTGTTACATTTAGTGCTGTGTATGCTATGCAGAAGACAAGTGCACTAGGAAAGGAGAGCTTCATAAGAATATGGACCGACTCATGCACTTGGGGTAACTATCCTTTATGAGGATTCTATTTAATAGCATGAATTCACTCCCCCCCCCCCCCTTCAGTCTCTTATGAGAAAAACCGCGGACCAAATACTTTTCATCACCTCCTCCTCAGTCACTCTGACTACATCTAGGAGAATCTATTTGAACTGAGTACGGGAAAGTTCTAATTTCTTTGTTCAACAAAGAAGCTTAAACCAAAGTAATTAAACATTGTGTGTAACATAAGTGTGTTGACTACTTGTCATGAACCTTTTGATTACATTTAAGGATGTTAAATCACTACAGCTTGCAAAATGGACGACAAATCACTATAATTTTGTGCATTAACCATTTAAAAATTGACATAAGAGCTGTGACTACAAAATCCTTGAAATAAAAAGCTAAATATCAAAGTCAAAACGTTCAGAAAATCCTACACACAGCAACCATATGCCACATAAGGCAACCAACATTTTACATTAGTTATGGGATTTCACGACAGAAAATAATATACTGGGGCAGTGGCTCGCAACCTTTCCAGACTACTGTACCCTTTTCAGGGCTCTGATTTGTCTTGCATATCCTCAAGTTTCACCTCACTTAAAAACTACTTGCTTACAAAGTCAGACATTGAAAATACAAAATTGGCACAAGCACACTATTACTGAAAAATTGCTTACTTTCTCATTTTTTACCATACAATTATAAATCACTTGGAATATAGATATTGTACTTACATTTCAGTGTATAATATATAGAGCAGTATAAACAAGTCCTTGCCTGTATGAAATTTTAGTTTGTACTGACTTCACTAGTGCTTTTTATGTAACTGGTTGTAAAACTAGGCAAATATCTAGATGAGTTGATGTACCCCTGGAAGACCTCTGTGTACGCCTGGTTGAGAACCATTGTACTAGGGAAAGAATTCATCTGTGCTTTTGGAAAGAGAGGTTTAAACAATCCTTATTAAAAATCTGAAACCCAATGTAAGATAGTCAAATAGAGCATAATTCTGTTCATGTTTTATCTGATGTTAATTTGCCAGAGGGCTTCTTATTTTCTTAGCTAGAATTTCTGCATCCACTCCCCTTCAACAGTCAGCAGTAGATGATTATATCTGTGCTCTGACAAGCAGTGTTTTCCTAATCAATTTCAAACTGCTGAGATTCTAGTCACTTTCAAACTATTGCTGTGGCACTACTAGGGAAGGGATACAATACAGAAGTTCAGGTGTGTTTATGCAAATACAATTAGACTATCACTTTGCTGTATATCATTTCTGATCCTGTAGCAACCCATTAAGGAGATTTTTGAGTCTTTCCGGTTCCTTAGCGACGCCTTAGTTAAGTGATGTTTCCAGCCACAGATAAATTCAGGGAAAACATTTAAAGAAAGTATGGCACACTGGGTTAAGAGACTGTGAAAGTGGGTATTTTATTTGGATGGGTTCACTATCTTTTAGAATTCAAGACTGCTTGCTTTGAAATATCCAAATCTATCATGGGCTCAGGATTCTGTGAGGACAAAGGGGTCATGAGATATTTCAAGAGATTTTTAGAAAATACCGTGAATTCTTTAGCTTTCAAAATTCCTTACTCTTTTTAGATGCATGTAACATTTGTCATCAATACAGGCATCAGTTCCAATACCTCCACAGATAAATACTTTCCTGCGTAACATAAGCCTTTCCTCCAGTTGCCAAGCCCCCGTCCCTCGGTCTTTGTGCATCCACAGGGGACGATCAGCAATTGTAATTAAGGTTTGCTTTTTTTCATTTATCAATGTAGTAAATTTAGTTTAGTAGGGAGAATAGATTCTCAACTTCAAATGTTCATTAATAATGATATTTTGGCTATAGTATATTTGACAACCAAAACTGCTTGTGTTCAGTGCAGAAGTGCATGTTCCAAGATCCTATTATCCATCCTTCCCTCTCATTACTCCATATTAATGGCAAAAAATCTGGAGTAAACTGAGACCTAGTGTTAGAATGTAAGACTTCGTTGTAACTTAATTTAATACTCAATATCCAGGATCAACAGCACTGTTACAAGTATTACTGATCTGGTAAAAGTACAAGCTCTAGATCAGTCCTACACGCATACATTTCACAATGTATCAGTAAACAGACCAGCAAATGTAAACTTAATTAGCAGACCAGTTTGCTTAGGTACATTAAACTATTTAGTAACAAATGCAGCAGCTACTTTGCTGCCATAGCCAACAGCAGCACTTCAACTGTTCTACTGCTGTCCTCCTGGACAATGCGGTAAGGTCAGCCATGCTTATGTCTCCTCACACTTGCTTTGTGGGTTGGGGAAGATGCTCAAAGTTACAACTTCCTATTGCTATGCTAGGTTCGTAGAAGGGTTATGGACTGAACATGGAACATTTTAAATAAAACAAAGAATCTGGTAGAGTCTGGGTCTACAACAAATGTGAAAGCAACTAGCTGTAACACCGTGTACTCGCTGTGAATTCAATGCTCATGAGAAGGTGCAAGTTTGACAGCTCTGAGTACTTGAATCCTATTTATCCACGGAGCAGGTACAGCATGGGCAATAGCAGCACAAGCTTTCCCCCAGCCAACACGACCCTGCCAGTTTGCCTCAATCCTCAAGGAAGTCACTATACAGATGCAAAGGAGGTTCACTCTCCACAGCCTTTCATTCCTTGGTCTCTACTGAAAAGGACAACCTTGTTCCCAAGTGAGGTATTGTTTGACAGGAATGACTAGAACTGCACAGAGACCAAATTTATTCCACCTATACAGTGCAATAGTGAGCTTTGTTGCCACCATTTTGGGCTAGATTTCAACTGACAACTTTAGTCCCCTGGCCACTGCCATCTTTACCACTGCAATGTGATCCAACAAGACAGGCTACCTGTACCAACATGTGCTACCTTCAAGTTTAGTGGCCAACAAGAAAGTCAGCTCTGAATGGATTATTATGCCAACATCTCAAACACTGCACTGCAAGCAGAGTGTGGAAAAGGCTGCTCCAACAGGCTTTCACAAGTCGCAGAAATAATTACTGCAGAAATCAACAGCAGACACACCTTGAACTATGACCACCGCAAGTAAACTAGTAGCTCTGGAAACCAGCAGATATTAAAAAAACCCTTTCCTTTCAGACCAGGCTCTTTGACCATTGCACAGATATACACAGAATCAAGAGGACAGTCAAATTTCATTTCTATAACCAAAATTTAGCAAGGATGACTTGATAACAAGTCTAACTTTTTGGTGCTTCTCACTTCTGAGAGACAAAATGCTAAGAGAATCTAAAAAAATTGATCAAGTGACTTGCCCAGAAGCACACTGCTTATCAATGGCAGAGTCAGGATTAAAACCTGGTCTCCTAATTACCACTTGGTGTCATATCACTGGGCTATTATGACATTTTTTAGTTTATTAATAAAGCAAACAGATACTGTATTGGTTAGATTTCTTTTGGATTAAAGAGGCTGTAGGAAATGTATCCGTGACTGACTTGGTCGTAGGAGTGTCATTTTCAGGATGTTCCAATGGGTGGGGATTTTATCTCGGTGGAGCCTGTCTCCTCTCTGGAACCCCCATTTTACAGATGGGGAACTGAGGCACAAAGAGGCTAAGTGATTTGTCTACGGTGATACAGGAAGTTTGTGGCTGAGCAGGGAATTAAACCTGGGTCTCCCTACATCCCAGGCCAGTGCCCCAACCACTGGGCCATCCTTCTCCCCATGAAGTTTACCATGCCCTATAAAGTAGTCTGCATATGCAAATTAAATGTGTTCCCCTGGCAAGCTGCCAGTGGTGTTCTCAATTGGAAAGAGCTTGCATCTCCCAAGTGTAGAAGCAGCATGCCAACCGCAACATTCGGGATACCCAGTCCATACCTACCAAAATATAGTCCATATTTAATAAATCCCAAACTGCATGTGAACCATTTTATCAGCTGCCTTTACAAAAGGAACAGATGCATCAGAAGGAAACTGAACTACTAGGTGTAAATACAAACCACACTGAACAGACTTTACATCACCGGCTAGATACAGAATTGCAACCACAAGAGGCAGCGTGCAAGACGAACAAGGCCACCAGGAGCACACTACTGCTTGCTCAGAACACAGCATACCAACTTGCAGCATGAAATGTATTTTCTACGTGTTTTGGAAACGTGTTGCAGAACAAACTGCTCTACAATGCAAACAAAACCAACTCTCACTATGAGATCAATGCGCTATACCCCACCAGGACTCTGCAATTACTTTACATTTTGTAGCTAAGTAGAAACAAGGAGGAAAGAATGTTGGATAAGGGAGGAATGCAGTGCCAGAATGGAGTTACTGCAGAACTTGTCTCTGAAAGGGAAACTAGCCCCATTTTGGAAAATGAGGAAAGCTGGCACTTAAATTAGCATGAAGTATCACTGGAATGAAGATTATTCAGATCAATAAAAGTGTTATAAAAATCAGAGTATCTAGTTGTTTGCATAAGCCTAGTCTATGCTTAAAACTTAGTTGACCTGGTTATGTCACTCGGGGCTGTGAAAAATGTCATGCTCTGTGAGATATAGTTATGTCAACTTAACACCCATTGTAGACACAGCTAGGTCGACGAAAGAATTATTGCATCAATCTAGCTACCACCTTAAGGAGGTAGATTTACTACAGCTATGGAAAAAACCCTGCTACTATAGTAAGGGTCTACACCATCGTGGTGTAATTGCTGCACTGCAGATATCGTGGTGTAGATATACCCATAGAAATTAAGGGGCCTGGAGAATTGCAAACATTTGTGGCCAGAGGCCCAGAATAATCTAATATGGGAATTCAGGCCTCTTCCCATTGTCTAAAACTAGACTTAACCCAAATGTGAAGTCCTGTAATCAGAATCAAATTGTGATATTTTAAAGTCAACAATTTGCTTTTAAAGAGGGAGAATACAAAGCAAATTCTCAAGAACTTTAAAATTCTTCTGAAGATCTGAAAGACATTGTGAAAGACAATTTGGAAGTGGATTGTCTCCCCCACTTCACAGAATTATAGGCAATGTAATCTTTACTGCCACCCCTACCCTCCAAATGGGTAGCATAAATGGCAATATGTAGTGTATCCTGGTCCCAAGATATTAGAGGGAAAAGGAGAGTGAAGTAATATCTTTTATTGGACCAACTTCCAAGCCTGTGACCTTGAGGAGAGAGGTTACTTATCTCACTACCAATCTCTTTAGCAACCCAGTCCCATAAAAACTAGTTACAGTAAATTCTGTTCACTACTCTCATCAGGCCATTTAGGGAATCACTCCTTCTAGAGAGAAGCCTATCAGGATTACTTGTAACATTTTATCTCCTCATAATATGCTGAATCAGGCAGAGAACTCAGTGTGGACAATATCCCAGAAGATTTCTCCCCCTCTTTTGCAACATGTAAAGCTACAGAGAAACTGTAGCAAAACTAGCAAGAAAGATTCTAACTGAACACGCCTTTTCCGGTTTTCTATACTGTAATCTGATCTCGCTTAGAGGCAATGCCACAAGTAAACAGGAATCCAGAGGTAAAATGCATATCCAGTTGTTTCCACCCTGTTTCAACACTGGTATTAGCTGCAGTTCTCTGTAAATGGTGATTCCACAGACCAAGGTGGAATTACTGCATCCATGCACTTAAAACTGTTTAGCTCTGACACCGCCAATCCCTGTAAGTCACAAGTAGGGCAAAAAATCACATCTCCAGATTATTAAGGGATATGTTGGTGAATAGTCACTCAAAGTATGCGAAATGGGGAAAGGATACCTCACTAAGTGCTGATACCAAAACTCTAAATCCATCTCAAAGTTTTTTCACCTGATGCAAATCCTTTAAATCTGAGTCAAAGTAATGACGGGACTGAAAAGTTGAGTTTTCAGCTTGGCCCTGCCTATCTCGCAAAAAAACTGGGAAAATCCTAGAAGGAAATCCTGCCTGGAGATATTCCTACCAGAGTACTTCCCCACTATGCTGGGAGCTTGCTTTCCCCTTAACCTGTCCTGGGATCCTTCTACTAGCATGCACTCACACTCCCTCTTCTCCCACCTGTGTTCTTGCACAGAAGCACCTTCCTCAGTAATAAAAGCAAGACACCACTGGCATTAGAAGTTTCCTCTTCAGCTGCCAGTAACTTTGAAGAGAGCCCCCCCAAAAAGAGCACAGTTTAAATTGAACAAGCAAATATTCCACCAACACAAGCATAAAAGCCAGGAAATCCCTAGTTAAACTGTCAGCCACCACTTGCAATCTATAACTATAATTTCACTTTCTCCACATTACCTCTTCCACATCTACCACCCACAAAAACACATGCTTCCTCCCTCCACCTCCACACAAAACATTGCAAATTTCACTCCCTCCACGTGGAGTGGTTACAAAGGGCAGTTTTGTAACTGATTGGAATGTTGACTTGGTATTGCATTGAAGGAGATTGTTCGTGTATATGGCATAGATTTTAGCTGGTTATGTTTACCTGAGTCATGTAGGAAGACAGAGGGAACATTTTATAATAGAATATATTGGCTTAGAAGTTTGTAATATTTATTAGGTGATAGAAATGTGGGATGTTGTGGGTTCTCTCCACAGCCAATGATTGTGGTCAGTTAGCATTGCATGGTTTGAGCAGAGGGAAGAGGTGGCATGAGTGCGGTGGATGTGGGAAGGGAACATGATGAAGGCAAGGAATGGCTGAGAAGTTAACTAGGAAATTCCTGGCTTTATAAACTGTGTTAGTGGATTAATCACTTGAACAGCCTGAATTGGTTTTTAAATGAAGTTTTTTGTTTGAAGGATTATAATTAGTCATTATAAAAGTGCTAAGTATTACATAGCTCTTTCCGTCTTCAAAGCACGGTACAAGTGTTAACTGATGGATCTTCATAAGCACCTCTGTGAAGTAGGCAAGTAACATCCCCATTTTGCAGCTTGAGAAACCCCAGTTAATGGTTTGCTTAAGACCACAACAATTAGTGGCAGAGCAGGGATTAGAAGTCATCAGTTCCAGAGTAACCTGCCTCTTATTAATAAGCTGCAACTGAGTTTTAGCATCCCACCAGCACTGCTATAAGTAAAGTTAAGTTGATTCTTCAATGCCATGCTCCCATCTCTAGCTCTAATTCTCTCCTCGAAACCTTCCTTCACCCACCCTTCCCCCAGGTTTCATCTATTTGTTGTAAGGACAAACTCAATGCTCTCTCAAACTTGTTTGCAACAGTAGAAGAGCTCTTATGAGGTGTACCTCTGATGACATTCTCAACTGGCCTCTCTTCTCAGTACTCACCCTCCACATTCTGTCACTTAAATCAGTTGATCTCTCCCCTCCACCCTTTTCTTTGGGCAATCTTCACTGCTTTCACTCACTTCATTTCCTTCACTGCTCTGCTCTCAGCTGGTTTTCTTCTGCCTCCATGCACACAAATTTCATCCATTCCCATAGTTCCAGCTTATGTCCACACGGATGACTCCATTCTTATTCATTAACCTTTTTCCTTCTGTCCAGTCTCATAACTACACCTGCAACATCTCAACCTAACTGTTGTTCCTATACAACCTCAAATTCAGGGCAATGAAAACCAGGGCTTTGGAGCTGTGCTCCGGCTCCGCTCCAGCTCCAGGCAAAATCCTGCAGTTCCACTGCTCCGGAGCTGCTCCGCGCTCCAGCTCCACTCCAAAGCCCTGAAAAACTGAACCCCATCTTCTCTTGAAAACTTTGTTCGTGACCCTCAAACTTTCACTACAGTACCTCAAAATGTCATATTCCACTCCTTTCTCCTTCACTTTCACCAAATCCTGTCATTACTTCTACATCTCCAAAAATCCAATTCTTCCAGCGCCGTCATATCATCCCCCCACAACAGCCTTTGCCCATGCCTTGTTCACCTCACAATTTGACAAGTGCAAATTTTTCTTGTATGCATCTCATCCCACGCTCCCATCAAGTTCAAGTTTCTAGTCCTTACTTCCAAGGCCTTGCACAACTCATCTGTCTACCTCTATACTCACGTCTTCACATTCTCCCTCCCACTGCCTTTAGTTACTCCTGAGACTCCCTCCTATGCAACCCTTCCATATCTTCCTCCCACACCATGCCACATGCTTGAACAACCTTCCTCTTCAATCAAACCCACTAAAAAGACCTCTACAAAGCCTTTCAGCAATGACAGCAAAAATCTGTACTTTACCAAACTGGCATATCATCCATTGGTACATGACAGAGCTGATCTTGATCCTGGGGCAAGAACCATGTCTCCTTATATGATTGCACACCATGATCACACACACTGCACTCAATATGGTGATATTTAGCTAGGTTCACATTTACAACTTGGCATACACACCTTGGAATGAGATTTTTTTAAATAACTTTGGCAATAAGCAATACAAGTATAAACAAAAGTTTGAAATCTTAATTCAGTCAAGGCAGTTGCTATAACTTACTTTTAAAAATACAGATTGTTAGGCCAGAAATGTAGCCTCTTTAACAGATGTACATTCATACAGAATCTAATCTGGGGACAGTTTAATCAGTCTTTCTGGTGAATTTTAGAAGAGTGCACCTACTCTAGCTCCTACTCAAAACAAAACTGTGCATATGTCACAACTGTCATCAAAGCGTACTTGATGGACTAAGGAAGACATGAAGACAGCAAGGGAGAGGAGTTCTTCAGCTTAAAGACTGATTAAAAACACCAAGTGTGACTAATGAAAAGATTTTCCATGAAAGCTTTTCAAGATGAACTATTTGGTCGAAAGGACTGAGCAAATTCATTTTTTTTT
This sequence comes from Platysternon megacephalum, assembly GCA_003942145.1. Lineage (NCBI taxonomy): Eukaryota > Metazoa > Chordata > Testudines > Platysternidae > Platysternon > Platysternon megacephalum. Next base: position 3,346,760 of record QXTE01000154.1, on the reverse strand, counting down.
TTTTTTTTTTTTTTTTTTTAAAAGATGGCTGTGTCATCCATAGTAAATACTTTATCAGGAATATCATGTCCACACCAGAAGAGAATCCCAAGCACTGGTAAAACTTTTACTCCTTTATAATTCTTTCTGAAGACAAAGCCATGTTTCACTTCAACTTCCTGTGTTGGACCAGACTCCCTTTACAGACAATCACACTTGCCTCAGCAACAGTCCAACATCTTGATAACACAGGCAGCACGTTTGCCAGGAATTAGTCTCATATAGCATTGCTACTAAGCTGGTCCACAATATTCATACTGCCTGAATACTCACACAATTGATGTTCTCTGGAAGCCAGTCTAGCCTCAGGCCAATACATATTTATAACAGAGTATTTACACAGCTTATGTTAAATCAGTGTATACAATAGCCCATAAAAGCTTAGGAGTCATCATGGTCTATTGTTCATAAAAATAACCCCCATATTTGAGGTAAAACAACCTAGGTTTGTGTATTTTAAATTGTAACAAGACTGCAAGTGAAAAATCAAGTTAAGAAAATGTTAGCCTTAATCTACCTACAGTATTGGCCAAAGAGTGCAAGCTCTGACATCCCTATGTACTGCAACAGTTCACTGTCACAGGCTAGTCCAGGGGTAGGCAACCTATGGCACGGGTGCCGAAGGCGGCACGCGAGCTGGTTTTCAGTGGCACTCACACGGCCTGGGTCCTGGCCACCGATCCGGGGGGCTCTGCATTTTAATTTAATTTTAAATGAAGCTTCTTAAACATTTTAAAAACCTTATTTACTTTACATACAACAATAGTTTAGTTATATATTATAGACTTATAGAATGAGACCTTCTAAAAACGTTAAAATGTATTACTGGCACGCGAAACCTTACATAGAGTGAATAAATGAAGACTCGGCACCCCACTTCTGAAAGGTTGCCGACCCCTGGGCTAGTCCAACAGCATCAGCTTTAACTTTGAATGTTCATTTTGTTTCACAATATCAATGTAGATAGCAGAACTTTGTCACCTGAGATATACTAAACAAAGAGTTAAATACAGAGTTCCTGTATCCAAGACTGAAATGGTTTAACTTTTTATATACCAACCAATACAATACAAAAAGCGAATACTTAAAAAGCACAATAGTAACAAGAGAAACTTGGTGTAAAAGAATGAAATTGATGGGTTAACATATCTTCTTTCCTCTAAATTTATTCCACTAGAGATGAGCCAAAAATCAAATCGTGCTTGCAATTTAAAGTATTATACATTCCAAATTTCCCTTCTAAAACTACACAGTGGGATTATGGTTCTGATAAATTTATCGTCCTGATAAAAGTTCCATCTGGCTCTCTCATTTTAGTGTTAAGAGGGAACTTTTAAAAGTCAAATTTTACAGATGTCTGAGCTTAAATTTTGAGTTTTATTTATTTTTTAATCAAAGAGGGAGAGGAAAGGTTAAATTTGGCCGAGTAAAAAAATTGGCTAGTCCTTAAACTTGGTGTCTAGTGAGTATGCATGGTCAACTACTTACATAATGTGTAGTGAATATGAAAATCCAAATCCCCTGAAGTCTCATAAAACGAACCAGAAAATTACATGGGATACACAATGCAATCTCAACTACACAGTTATTACTTAGCAAGTGAAGACATGGAAGCCCATTGTTACTAAGCATGCAACACTAGGCATATTCACCTGCATACTAAAGTATTTTAGAAGGGATCAAGGTTACAAATGCACAATTTTTATTTGTAAGTTATATCAGAACTTCCACTATTTAGGAAAATCACCTTAATGTTATTCTATGCTAGAGTTTGATTTTCAGTCAGAACCGGGCTTTTCCTCATTTAAAGACACAATATGACAATTTTTTGTATCTCTTTTCCATATCACTTACATTAAAAATGCAACTTCCAATGAGTGATCACCCTGTGTTTCTTTTGCCATCCCACACAAACACCTACCCATCCTAGAATCAAGCTATTCGACTAGAAGTCCATATCTCCAACTGAACTTCAACAAAACAAAATAGCTGATCACATGGAAATAACACACTCATGAAATGAATCAGGAAATGCACAGAGGGAATGCTTGCAAGATTGCTCAGATTAGAAGAGAAGAGAGTGGTTTGAAAAACCTTTTTCTAATACAAATCAAATGTATAACACCACTTTTTTTTTTTAAAGGAAGAATAATCACATAAAATACTAGGTATTAATTCTCTCCTCCACATCATTTTTAAAAAGTTTCACTGCACCAAAGAGGAAGAATGGTCTTGCAGTTAAGGCACTGGAATGAGACAAACCATCTAGATTCAATTACTAGGTCTGCTACAGACTCAGAGCATGACGGCAAGTCAACCTTACTGAACTTCACCTCTCTCATCCGCAAAGTGGGGACTAATACTTCCTTATGTTTTGTTTCAGCTCGATCTATCTTTCTTGGTTAAAAGTAAAAGCTATAACTAGTCTGCAATTCCATGGGCTAGTATTTTAGGTAGGCCTCATGATATATGTGAATGATAACAGCCTGAAGGAGGCAGATTTAAATTAGTGTTTACTGAAAAATGATACAGGAACAATGCATCATACAGATTTCATTGACAGTATTAAGAAAGCCACAGCTTACCAGTTGGAATTCTCTGCGTCTGTCATAGGCATGCTGGATTCCATTATCTGCCCACAGTGATTTTATTGCTGGAAGGTACTGTAAAAAAACCCGAGTCTCCACCATCCCTTGTGCCACCATTGTTGACCGAGTATCAAAAGCCATCATCTTATCCCCATTATTCTGGTTGTCAGGATCTCCCCAGGGAATATGAAGTTTCTCTCGAGCATCTACGAGGACTCTCACACCTTGAAAAAAAATGGAAAAGTGCCATGATTAGATACTTCCAATATCTGCCATGTCTAGTTATTACACTAGGCCCTGAACCTGCAAAGACTTAAACACACATGTAACCGTATGCATTATGTGTAAATATTTGCAGGGCTGGGATCCTAGCTATTAATGCTCTGTATCTCAGGATAATATGAAAGCTGTCAATATCTGCAATCAGAATATTAAGATCCTTATGAAGAACAGAACCAGCAATATTGTAAGTTTCATATTACAAGGATTTTTTTATCTTGTATTATGACTAGTATGGATCGTAAATAATATTCTAAACGACAGAGTAAGCCATCTAAGTTGGCAAATGAAAAATGTCACAAGGTCTATTTGTAAGCAGCGTTGTAGTCATGTTGGTCCCAGGATATTAGAGACAACTTGGGTGAGGTAACATCTTTTATTGGACCAACTTCTGTCAGAGAGAGACAAGTGACACAGAGTTAGTTTCCCAGACCTGAAAAAGAGCTCTGTATAAGCTGTAAAGCTTGTCTCTCTCAGCAACAGAAGTTGGTCCAGTAAAAGATATTACTTCACCCACTTCCTCACTTTACAAGGCCTATTTGTCACTTGTCAAAACTCTGAAGCCAGTTTATGGCAGTTGACTTTACCTGGCAAGAGCCCAAGATTTCAGGCCTATAAATGAGTTATGCTAAGCACCATTTCAGAATACAATGAAGTCTCTAGTGTCCTGCTTTAAGGCATCTCCTTGTTTCCATATATTGTAATACACTTGGTAGATAAGAACATAAGAATGGCCATACAGGTCAGACCAATGGCCCGTACAGGCCAATATCCTGTCTTGCAACAGTGGCAAATGCCAGATGCTTTGGAGAGAAAGAACAGAACAATTATGAGAAGAAACAGAACAATAATCCACCCTCTGTTGTCCAGTTCCAGATTCTGGAAGTCAGAGGGTTAGGGACACCCAGAGCATTGGGTTGAATTGCTCATCATCTTAGCTAACAGCCACTGATGAACCTATCCTCCATGAATTTATCTAATTCTTTTTTGTACCCAATTATACTTTTGGCCTTCACAACATCCACTGGAAAGGAGTTCTACACGTTGACTGTGGGCAGTGTGAAGAAGTACTTCCTTATGCTTGTTTTAAACCTGCTGACTATTAATTTCACTGGGTGACCCCTTTGGTTCTTGTGTTATGTGAAGAGGTAAATACAGTAATATGTCCTTATTCATTTTCTCCACACCATTCATGATTTTAGAGACCTCTATCGCATCCCTCCTCAGTTGGTTCTTTTCCAAACTGAACAGTCCCAATCTTTTTAATTTCTCCTAATATGGAAGCTGTTCCATAGCCCTAATAATGAATGTGTTGTCCTTCTGTATACTTTTTCCAGTTCCAATACATGTTTTGAGATGGGGCAACCAGAACTGCATGCAGTATTCAAGGTGTCAGGGTACCATGGATTTATACAGTGGCATTATGATATTGTGTCTTCTCTCTTTCCTAATGGTTCCTAACATTGTTAGTTTTTTCGATTGCTGCTGTACAGATGCTTTCAGAGACCTAACCATGAGGACTCCAAGATCTCTTCCTTGAATGATAACAGGTAAGACAGATCCCATCATTTTCTACGTATTATTGGGATTATGTTTTCCACCATGCATTACTTTGCACTCAACACTAAATTTCATCTGCACTTTCTTGCCCAGTCACCCAGTTTAATGAGATTGCTTTGTAACTCTCTCCAGTCAGCTTTGGATGCAACTATCTTGAGTAAATTTGTATCATTTGCAAATTTTGCCACCTCACTGTTTACTCCCTTTTCCAGATAATTTATGAATATGTTGAACAGCATTGGTTCCAGTACAGATCCTTGAGGGTCCCCACTATTTACCTATGTCCATTGTGAAAACTGACCATTTATACCCACCCTTTGTTTCCTATCTTTTAGCCAGTTATTGATCCTGAGAGAACCTTCCCTCATCTCATGACAAATTACTTTGCTTCAGAGCCCTTGGTATGGAACATTGTCAAAGGCTTTCTGAAAAATCCAAGGACATATCAACTTGATCACTCTTGTCCATATGCTTTTTGACTCCCTTCAAGAATTCTAATAGATTGGTGAGGTATGATTTCCCTTTACAAAAGCTGTGATGAACACAATATATGTTAAGGAAGAGTCATCTATATATCTGATAATTCTGTTCTTTACTACAGCCAATATGCCTTTAATTGCCAGGATCGCCTCTGGAGCCTTTTTTAAAAATTGGCATTACATTACCTATCCTCCAGTCATCTGAGGCTGATGTAAACAATACATACCACAATTAGTAGTTTATAATTTCACATCTGAGTTCCTTCAGAAACTCTTGGGTGAATACCATTTGGTCCTGGTGACTTATTACAGTTTAATGTATCAATTTGTTCCAAAATCTCCTTTAGTTATGCCTAAAGACAGTAGCAACACTGAAATTATAGATTTCAGGGATACCGTTAGTCAACACGTTTACCAAAGTGACATTAATCAACACTTCATAAAATGTAGATTTCTGTTCTTAAAGATACTCTGATTTGATTAAATCTACACAATAACTAATCATGGTTAGTGCCATTATACATACAGTACTTCCCTACTCTTACTTTTTACTCTGATGAATTCTTAGAGAAGAAAAGCGAACTAAGCAATTTAAACTAGTTTAATATTTGACCTTTTAAAATCCATCTACACAGTATTAGTAAAAAATAACATGACTGAGGGATTAATGCTACCATTAGATTTACTGATAGATCGGAGAAAGTCTGAAAAGAGGAAATCAGCATGGTGACGCAAGTACAGGACAGGCACATGGGATCAAAATATCTTGATGTGAGAACCACTTTTGTAAGAAAAATGTCTAATTTTATCATGAGGGTGATATACAAACTATTTTTAAATGTTCATTCTCTTCAGGTAACACTTAACCATACCTTCCAGATTGGCAAATGGAAAGAAAATTAAAGTATTAGAAGATTAACCTGCAATCCTTATTTGTATACTGTTTTACAGCAGAACAACCTGAATTTACAAACAGAACTCTGCCCCGAGCATCTGCCCAATACATATTTGCTCAGGGTAAGGGAAAGCATTATTATTTAGTTTTTGCAGTTCCTGAACACATACTAGGCACTCAATGGAACAAAGACTAGGGGTAAAATTTTCAACTGAGTAATTAATTTAGGAGTCTAGGTCCCTTTTTCAAGGGTGACTTTTAGGCTTATAGTCTAGTTTTACCAAAAGTCAATGGAACTTAACTCCTAAATCACAGGCACACTTTGAAAATGGGATTTAAGACTCCTAAATCACTTATACATTTTGAAAATCTTATCTCTGTTGTCTGCCTTGAAAAATGTATAGTCTAATCTGAAAATGAGATGAGTGAAGATAAAAATTTAGAGGGGATGGGGTAAGAAAAAAATAAAAGGATGACAGCAATCATCGGACAAACTTATTTAAGTCACATGCACATCTCAGTTATGGCACTCTGGCTCTGGAGGGGGCACAGAGCAGGATGAATATGTGGGCTTCTCTTAACAACTAGGTCAGTCTAAGTTTCCACATTTACGGCAATGTAGCTTCTACTAAATCAATTTGATATGCAAATCCCTCTCCACAAACACAGGACACTTCTCTTCTATATATATATATAAACTTATATATATATATATATAAACTTTCAAGTGCACCGTTTCCTCCCTTCCATTACTTCTCACACTGGGACACCTTACTAGGAAGTGGTGAAGCTGAAATCTGTCTGAATGAAAGTGTGTGTGCGTGTTTTACATGAATAAAGCTAGGGAAATACTCCACGATAAGCTAGAATCCCTCAATACTGAACCTCATCAGAGAGCACTGTACGTCACTGGTTACAGCCCAGGCTACCTCTACTTCCGGTAGGGTGGCCCGCCAGCCCGGAGACTCTCCCCTAAGTGGTTATTGCATAAACTAGTGCTGGGTTGTATAAAAGTGTGAAGTGATTGAAATAAAACCAAGCCGATCAGGCAGCAAATGATCAGATGGTAAGAGACAGGGCTGCTGCTTGGACAAGTCTGAGGAAGGTAATAGTCTAGTAAAGGCTCTTCATGACCGCCTGAGGAGGTGGGGTTTCTGTGCCCCACCCGCTCCCTACCTCCCCCACCCCACTGCTCTCATCCCCCGCCCCCGTCTATGCCCCTCCCCCATCCATGCTCTCTTGTCCCCCCCCCCCCACACCTCGTGCTTTCAAGGCCCCCCCCTCACTGAGGCCATGCCTCCCCACACCATCCTCTTACCTCCACCTTCCTCCCTCAGGGGCCATACCCGCCCATGCTTTCNCCCCCCCCCCCCCCCCCCCCCCCCACCGGGCAAGCTCCGCGCTCTCTCTCACCCCCACACCTGGAGACCAATTACTTCGCCCCACACCACCACCACTCTCACCTCTCCCGGCTCGTTCCCACTCCCCCCTATACCTCCCTCGCCTGGGGGCCATACCCCCCTCTCTCGTCCCCTCCCCCAAGACCATGCCCCAGCGCCCACTCCCCCCGCGCGCGCGCGCTCTCGGCCGCCCCTCAGACCTTCCCCCTCCCGCCATCTGACACTATTGTCGACACCAGGCCAGCGTCCCGGGAGGCCAGTCGCCAGTCCCCAGCCCCGCCCCCTATCCCGGCCCGGCCCAGCGGCCGCGGCCCCGGAGGGGGGGCCCGGCTCCGCGCCCACCTTTGATCACGTTGCTGTAGATGGTGGCGCGGAACTCCTCGCGGGCCGTCCGGTCCCAGTCCTGCCCGTGGATGATCCGCATCTGCTTGAGGAAGGTGGACTTGCCGCTCTCGCCCGCGCCCAGCAGCAGGATCTTGACGAGGCGCTTCACGTAGGTCTTCTCGCGGTTCAGGCACTTGTCGATCTCCTTGGACTTGCGCTGCTGCTCGGCCTCGGTGCTGGTCAGCAGGCAGCCGGGGAAGCAGCCCGACAGCGCGGAGCGGGTCGGCAGGAAGTCCGCCATCTTAGCAAACACTGCCAGGGAGCGGCCGCCCCGCGCCGCAGCTGCAGCCCAGCGGCCCCCTCGGCGCGGCCGCCTGCACATGCGCCTCACAAGCCGCAGCTGCCGCCGCCCGGAAAGAGACACGTGACCGCGGGGGCGGGCCGGTTACACCCGCCACGTGCCTGTGCTGCCCTATCCGCCGCCGCCTGCTCTTCGTCACATGATTATCCTTCCCCTCCGCGACCCAGCTCCATCACGTGACAGCATTGCCGCCTATTGGGTCTCGGCTACTTGTACTTGGGCGGGGCTGAGGGGGCCGACGCCGCGGGGCGTGGGGGGTGCCGGAGCTCATGGGAGGACGTCGCGAGAGCCAGGGTATTTGGGGGCGACTCCGCCTTAAACAGCGGCCGGCCGCGCGCCTCTGTCTGCGCATGCGTACGCCGCTCGCGCCTGCAACGTGCCAGCCCGTGCCCACGTCCCGTAGCACGCGCCGGGTACGAGCAGAACAGGCCCCCCAGACAGGCCGGCCTGCTAAGTGCCCTAACAATGCATGCAGACACACCCGTTCGTGTATGCACATGTCGATTTGCACACACGTGCTCTCACACCTTTGTGCACACGCGGACATTGGTGCCTGTACAGGTGTGCCCGGGGCGGGGGAACGAGGGGACAATTGTACCCACAGCAGAGCTCGTGGGGGCTTCCGCTGCACTGTCTGTAACGGATGCAATGGAAGGGGTGGGACTCCTGTGACACGAGCCCCACATTTCTCTGCCCAGGCCTGGCTGCACACTGACCCCTCTCTCGTTTGACCAGATTCTGCTGCCCTTTCATGTTAACTTTGCTGCTGTAGTAATAGTGTCATTTGGGGCTCGGAAAGACTCAAAAATGGACTTTTTGTGGGGTGGGGCAGTTTCTAACGTTTTGATCCAAATAGAGACAAGTCATTGGGAAAATGGCATCATGTGGCTCCATTTTTTTTCCTGTTTACTTTTGTTTGCATGCATCCGATGAAGTGAGCTGTAGCCCACGAAAGCTTATGCTACAATAAATTTGTTAGTCTCTAAGGTGCCACAAGTACTCCTGTTCCTTTTTGCGGATACAGACTAACACGGCTGCTACTCTGAAACCTTTTGTTTTTTGGTGTCTCTATGATTCCATATTATACATCTTCAATTTACAAGTAAGATATTTTTTTTAACATCCACTACTGCAAACTCGGCCTGGGATCAGAATGTCAAATTGGGTTCTGTCCACACATTTCAGTAATAATAAATATTTTGCAAATACATCTTATCTGGCAATTCTGTTGCAGTTACATTAGCCAGACCAAAATTCATACCAGTCCCCCTTTAGTGGTTCAGATCTAACACATCTTATAGGACTAAACATGAATCAACTTAGTTTTCTTAGTAAAGTAAGTCGATTAGCACAGAGACAGCAGATCTGTGGAGTAAGAGGCTGCCGTTTTTACAGTCACTTTTCGGATCATAACTACTACAATAAAATGTGGCCAGATTTTCTGTTGCAGCTGAGATCCAGTTGATGCAGCAGAAGAAAGGCTACCAGGGAGCAAGTCACTTTGCTCAGCTTTCCCTTCCCCCAAGTCTGGTCTTGCTAAAGGTTAGAGCAGGGAGCGGCAACCTTTCAGAATCGGTGAGCCGAGTCTTCATTTATTCACTCTAATTTAAGGTTTCGCGTGCCAGTAATACATTTTAACGTTTTTAGAAGGTCTCTTTCAATAAGTCTATAATATATAACTAAACTATTGTTGTAGGTAAAGTAAATAGGTTTTTAAAATGTTTAAGAAGCTTCATTTAAAATTAAATTAAAATGCAGAGCCCCCCGGACCGGTGCCCAGGACCCGGGCAGCGTGAGTGCCACTGAAAATCAGCTCGCGTGCTGCCTTTGGCACGCGTGCCATAGGTTGCCTACCCCTGTGTTAGAGCATCTTGGCTGGGACTGTCCACCAGCTCAGGATAATCATAGCAAAACATGCTCTGACCTTTCTTACACATGAAGGAAATTATGTAGGAGCCACTACATCAACTCTATTCCTGCTGGGGAGATACAATTAGTTGTCACTCTCCCAGGCCAGAGCAAAGGGAACATAATTGTCCAGGGAATCTTGCACAGTGTGTTTGCTTAGGCATAGTGGAGCAGGTGGTGTCACTCATGAATAGGGAATTAATTAAAGAATGGGGATAATTAGAAGCAGAAGTGTACAGGGGTGCTGGAACAATTTGTATAGTAGGGGTGCTGAGAGACATTGAACCAAACTGTAAACCCAGTATATGAGGGAAACCACTTCAAGCCAGGGGTTGTGCCAGAATCCCTAGTTCCAGCACCTATGGAAGTGTGTACATCAAACTGATGAGGGAACAATTCAAGAGTTTATTTGTATCTGTAAATGCAAATCTCTCTTGAGCATTTAAACACAATATGCAGGGCAGCTCTTCGTCTGTGATGGTTTGAAGGAGCATGATTTGAAAACACTGTGGGCCAAATTCAGCTTTGTCCACAATATTCCAGGATGCTGTCAGTCTGTGACAGTCACTTTGATAAAAGAAGAGGGGCAATATCGTGATTAGAAGGCTTTGGAGGATTTCCTGGCAGTTGGGAAGTGGACAGCTGGAAATGTGGAGTGACTGACAGTTGGGTCTGGGAATGTCAGTAGGGTCTGGGGAGCTGAGTGACTGCTGGAAACGGACAATTGGATGGTGACAGTCAGAACTGGACAGCTGGGAGTGGGAAGCTGGAGAGAGAAGGAGCCTGAAAGAAGTGTCGTTTCAGCAGTTTGACCCCCTGGAGCAGGACAGGGAGTCGGGGAACAGGCAGTGAGGAACAGCCAATAGGCTGCAGGACTAACTGTGTGAGAAGAACACAGGGTGAGGGATGGGAAAGCGAAGTGATGCAAAGCGAGAGAGGAAGGAAAATGATGAAACCAACAGAACCATGGAGAACTAGACAAAGAGTGAAACAGTCTGTGAGATCCCGCTGGAAGGGTAGTGCAGAGGCCTGGTTCTTCTCTCTGACGGAATTGGGGAGCAGGGTTGAATTGCTTGTTTTATTGTTAAAACAACTATTTCTATTTCCCCTCCGAGTAAATTCTCATCTATGAGTTGCTAATTCATTCTGGCGAGGGGAAAATCAGATTGGGAGGATGATATTGCTGTTACATGGGCAGGGGATACGCGGTGGCAGTTGTGACTTTCAGAACTGGGGACTCTGGCTCAACCATCTTCGTTTAAAAATGAACGCAAGATTTTTAAGTGCAGGTCAGTAGCTTGCCTGACAGACAGTAAGGGCTGAATCCTCCAAAGATTTCAATGGAAGTTAGGAGCCTCAGTAGAAGTTAGAAGCCTAACTTCTTTTGATCATAGTGCCTTATACTCATTTCCCTTTCTCCAGAATGGATTTTTTGTTATCTTGTTCTGCTGGGCAACCGTGATTTTCCTCACCTGCTTCTACCCCTTTCTTGTCTCTCTGTGCTGTTTACCAGCGGGCTCAAAAGGAGCACTCAGAAAAGTAGGCCCCCAAAATTCATGGCTCTTTGGACAATGTTTACCGACATTTACCGATAACATCTAATCCTTAGTACTTACGGAATCTAACCCTGATAAACTCACTGCAAGACTTCCAGACAAACCATACCCAGTATTCCAGAATGTGAACTTTGATACTTTTAAGTATTGATTTAAAGGAAATAGTTTTTCCAATAAACTGCCAAAGTTTCCCCACATGAAAGCTCAGTCACAACCATTTCTCCCCCCCACTTTTTTTTCTTTTCCAAACCTAAAATATTATCAAGAGAACAAAAGGCAGAAAAGTATTGAAAGAGGAAAAACGTGCTGGATGCCCAAGTTAGGGATTAGGGGATGGGGAAAGGATAGAGAAAAGGAATGTTTGATATAATCAGTGAGTGGGTTTCTGTAAAATGACCTGTATATGACCATGTCTGAGTGATGTGAGGTGTGTATGGGTGTGGCACTTGCATGTGTCTGAGTTAGATGACCCATGCATGTGTGTTTGTTTTACTGTGATGTGAGTTTTGTATGTGTGTGTGTGCCTTTAAGGAATATGACTGATCCAAAAATAACAAGTAACTGTAAAAATGGTACCATGTAGCTCAGTTTTTGTTTTGTTTGTGTGTGATTGACCAGTGTGTGCATGCATTTTAACAATATTACTTTTGTGTGTGTGTTTGAGCAATATGACCCAAAATATGCCACTAGTGAAACTGTAAGAAAAAGATGACTGACCTTTTTGCCCTTTAACCTTTTGGGCCAGATCTTCAGCTGGTGTAAAGCTGTTATACCTCCATCTAAGTCAATTGAGTAGTAGCAATTACCCAAGGAACTGGCCATATGTTGGTAGGTTAGCTTAAATTCCCATTATGATTCACAGATGATCAACAAAAATGACCATGACCAAAGCTGAGGCAGATCAAATATGTGACTGCAAACTCTGCACTCCCTTGAGCCTATACTAACCACTCCACCTAGCAGTTGTAGGGTTTCCATCCGTAAATGGGGACCATTCCTGTAATATGAGCTAATAACCAAGTCTTAAAGATGTTAAAGCCCTTTCTCCATTTTTGATAAAATGCTAATAAAGAACGAAACGTTCCATTTCCTCATTGTTTCCCTCCCATCCCCATCCTTGTGTAAACATCACAGCGGAAGCCTGAGCCTCCTCAGATTCCTCATTCTAGTGTAATGTTCCAAAAACTCCTATCTGTTGTTGCACTTCAGAGGAGAGTGCATGATAAATACATTCCAAGGTTTTACTTTTTGTTCAGAGGACTTTAACTGGACCATTGTTTTTAATACCAGGAGTGAAAACTCCCTAGCTACTCAAGTCTCTTCCTACACCATTTGGCATAACAACTCCCCCACCAGCTTGTTTGCTTCTCTGTCTCCTTGAAACGAAGCCTTAGGCCTTGTCTATGGGAAAGTTTTACCAATTATACCGTTATACAAATAGAGATATTATACACACACACACTCTCTCTTAAACTGGAATAAAAGTGTTTACAAGGGGGGTTGTATAACAATATCAGTTTAAATTCATACCTTAGATTCAAATCTTTCCCATGTAGACAAGGCTTTATGCAATGTCCAGTCCAAGGAGGGATTTTACCATGACCTCATTACCTCCACTGAGTGAGTTCTGTGCCTTCATTACTATGTGCCTCCCAGTCCTGCCAAATCCCACTCATCCAATGGAAACTCCATCCTTTTGTGTCCATTTCCAAATCACGTTTAAAGTCTCTCCCTGTTGGAATCAATGATTTGCTTTTGCTTTGTTTGTTGCAATGTGTGTGTTTCAGTGAGATTTTAAATTCAGCCTTGGTTAGGCAGGTACAATTCCCAGTGAAGTCAGCAGGTGCTGTGCCCACTTATGCCAGCACCAAAGCTAATTCGCTACTGCTGCCAGGCCTATCTGTGGGGGAGATGGGAAATAGACAAACACAGCCCCTTCCTGCTCACAGATTTTATGTTGCTGCTGTAGAAGCATCTTCATTTCTGCACTATGGCCTAGCGGATCGAGACCTAGTCTGGAACAGCGGCGGTGTGAGTTCTGGTCCTAGCTCTTCCCCTGACTGCTTGGGTAAATTGCTTACTTCTCTATGCCTCAGTTTTCCCATCTGTAAAGTGGGGATAATGATACTGACCTCCTTTATAAAGAACTTTGAGATGTACTGGTAAAAAAGCTAGGTAATGAAATTCAGTCTGAAGTATATGCTTGACATGCTTACAATATCATTCTACTTGCTTCATTTCTATTATCCCTCAATTCCTCAGATAAGAAGGGGGTCACACATTGCATGCTTTTGGTGTTGCAAACTGCAGATTGTGATTTATGAACCAAAACCAAATACTTTGTTCTTAAAAAAAATAGAATTAAAAAGAGTTTCTCTTTCAAACATTGTATTATTCATTCAGAGGGGAGACAGCAAGGAGAATTGACTAGTTGGATGTGAATAGACTGAACAGATTTGTCAAGATTTATTTTAATTTCAGTGTACTTTAACATCAGGACAATGACACAAAGTTAGGTTCTGATGAGATCTTTCCCTGGCATTTCATTGGATTAAGCTGCGGTGGAGTTTTTATTATTATGCATTTTGTCTGAAGATCTAGAGCATTTTTCAATCATTAAGGATTCAATTTTGCCTTTAAGGCATGGTGCCTCATTGGGTATGGTGTGGAGTTGTTCACCCCAGGCAGGATTCTCTGCATTATTCTGCCTCCAGGCATCTAGCTCTGTAGCAGCATTCTGCCCTCTCCTCGCCAAAAAGAGATGAGGAAACGGTGGTGTCTTGTGGCACGTAGGTGGACACACAGAGGAAACAGTTTGTGGGCCCTGGCGAGTTCAGGATCTGCAGTTGCCACTGCTACTCAGGGATCTGTGGACCAGCAGGGCAAAATCTGGCCCTAATAAATGTAGCTTCCCAACACTCTTATGAGGCATGTAACTACATAAGTATAACAGGCTCCATTCTAAAATTGAGACACAAGGAGAGAAAGTGATTTCCCCAGTGAGTATGTTTCTGGACTGAATTTGCAGGGGTGCAGCAGATCAGTACTGATGTGCATTGGCAGAAATCAATGAGTGGGAAGGAAATTGGCAGAAATCAATGAGTGGGAAGGAAATCTTGCACAGTGCCGGCCTTAATTCTGCCTGGCTTCCTCCAATGCATTTAGCCCCTTGTTTTCATGCCCAAGTCCCAACAGACTCGCACACAAAATCAAATCAAGGAAACTCGAAATCTACCCAGCCACCACAGGCCAGGATTTACTGATTTCTAGTCTTTGGTAGTTAACTGCCACTTTACATCTGATCTAAGAGGACAGTCGGCTGTCTGCTTCTGATGCTTCTGCTTCAGCAGGGCAACCTTTCTGGCCCACAAATGAAGAGCAGCTTTTCGGTGAGGTGCCTGGACTTTTCTGACTCACAGCATGGAGCCCTGAATCCATTCCTGATTTTGGCTCTATTCTTTGGATGCTCCAGCCCCCTCTGTGCTTATTTATGCTGATTTTGATATTTATGCTGATTTTGAAGCACATGTTTTATAAGGAGTTGGATCTAATGGCGGTTGAGTAATTGTGTCGTCATTTAATAATGTAAGGTAGGAAATATCATTATCTGTTGATGCCTAATCAAGAGAATGGTTTGGTGTGTAAGTAGTTTATTTCCTCTCCCTAGTTTTAGGCCCTTACATTTAAATTGGACTTTAAAGAGAAATCCTGCTGCAATCTTAACTATGGAGTCACTAGCCTTCCTCCATAATTAGTATCGAAACTCTTCATGTTGCCTGCAGCCCACAGTGCTGTAATCTCAACAGGTCTCCATGCAGTTCATCTCTGACCTCTTGTGTGCTTGCTACCTCTTTGACTTTGGTGTCATTTGCAAAGCTGATCTCAGCTGAATTTACACCAGAGACTCCTGACAAATGAAGACATGAAGCAGCCATGCAGGGGGGCACAGAGATGCGTGTAGATTTTAGTTTCGCCAGTCAGAAAACTTCTAGAAACCCTGAAAGAGTCCTGGGCTGGGTTTCTATGAGGTGAGGAAATGTCTCTGCTGGAACAGAGCAGATCTTCAGACCAGCTTGGGAACTCCTGCTACATATGGGCCCAGTTTTCAAATGTGAACTCTTTAGTAGGATTGCTGTGTCCCTCAGTGGGACCCTTAGATCAGCACTTAATGGTGTGAAATCATAGAAACATAGGGCTGGAAGGGATCTCAGGCAGCCATCTAGTCCTGCTGCCCTGAGGCAGGGGTCAGTAGGCCTAGAACAGGGGTCAGCAACCTTTCAGAAGTGGTGTGCCGAGTCTTCATTTATTCACTCTAATTCAAGGTTTCGCGTGCCAGTAATACATTTTAACGTTTTTAGAAGGTCTCTTTCTATAAATCTATAATATATAACTAAACTATTGTTGTATGTAACGTAAATAAGGTTTTTAAAATGTTTAAGAAGCTTCATTTAAAATTAAATTAAAATGCAGAGCCCCCCGGACCGGTGGCCAGGACCCAGGCAGTGTGAGTGCCACTGAAAATCAGCTCACGCGTGCCATAGGTTGCCTACCCCTGGCCTAGACCATCCCTGACAAATGTTTGTCTAGTCTGTTCTTAAAAATCTCCAGTGATGGGGATTCCACAAGCTCCCTACGCAGCCTGTCCCAGAGCTGAACTATCCGTAGAATTAGACAGTTTTTCCTAATATCCAGCGTAAATCTCCCTTGCTGCTAACTAAACCGATTACTTCTTGTCTTGCTCTTGGTGGACTCACCAGGGCATGGAGGGAAGGGGGAGGTTCCAATTCCTCTGAGCCAATTAACATTTAATTATTTATCTACAGTGGAACAGCTTCAACAGGCGGCTGAAAGAGACATGGCCTGGAATACCCCATAGCTTAGTGGTTAGGGCACTCACGTGGGAGGAGGGAGACCCAAGTTTCAAATCTCTTCTCCGCGTGAAGCAGAGGGGGGAATTAAACCCCAGTCTTCCAAATCCTGGGTGCGTTCTCTAACCATGGGGCTAAACATTACAAGAGGGGAACTGGCAGCTTAGGTGCCTAGTCCCAGAAGAGGGTTCACAGCTCGGAATCCCAAACAGAGACCGATGCCTCCCTCTGGGCCAGAAGTAGGCACCTACGTCACTTAAGGGGGCGTGGCTTAGGCAACACCGCTCTCCTTGGCATTTCCTTCTGGCTAGCCTTGGCAGCTCCCCGCTCAGCACACTGGCTTTTGTGGACCACATTCTTAGGCTCCTAGTTCTCTCCATGCAGGGTCTAGGGAGCCTGGATGCCTAGCTTGGGGCTGTGTATTCCACTGGGTGGCAAGGCACCTAAAAGTGATGGGCTGCAGCAGCTCTGTTCCTTTGTGGCTCTAGCTCTATCTATTTACGTCTATACAGGCCTAGAACACTCCTGAGGTATCTCTCTTCCTGTAGAGAAAACCAAATAATTTCCATTAACTATAGTCCTTGAAATGACTAGACAACTTCACTACTCTTCCACTTCACCTAGGGCATATCTACACTGTTGCGGCTGGAGTGGCACAGGCATGGCGCTGCAGCAGTAGAGCTGGAGTGTAGATGCTTCCTACATCAACGGAAGGAGTTTTTGCATCGATGTAGGTAATCCACTTCTCCAAAAGGCGGTAGCTTGGTCGACGGAAGAATTTTTCCATCGCCCTAGCTGCGTCTACACCAGGGGTTAGGTCGACCTAATTATATCACACAGGGTGTGAAATTTCGCAGTGTTGCTAGGTTGACCTAAGTTTTAGGGGTAGACCAGGCATGAGTCTACTCTAAGTCCTTTCCTTCTCCTGCTGATTTCCCTCAGGAGATTTCTGTGCTGCTAGATTTTCTGTCCTTTTGTCAACTGATGAGGATCGCCAGTAGATGAACTCCTTTCGGAAAAACAACAATGAGACAATTAAATTGTGAGAGGATGAAAATGGGTGAAAAAAATCCCTCCTGAACCCCGTGACAATCAGCTAGTGCCCTGAAGTCAGAGATCTATTTCCCCTGGCATTTGCAGGCTGAACTACAGATGCCATTAATAATCATTAAATCATGCAGCAGCAGGAAGCAGAGAATTCCAGAGGAAAACCACCTGTAAAGCAAGTGTGCTGACTGTCATATGGTTGGGAGAGATGCAAAAGGGAGGCAATTCATATGGGAATCTTCATGAGTAGAAATAGGATATGGGAGGAAAGCCTGCTCATTCAGATGCTTCCGAAGAGCTGCAATGCAACCGAGGAGGTCATTAGTGCCTTTAGGCTGTTAATGGAGAGACAACATTGCAATGAGTTCAGAGCCAATGTACTTTACTGAAGTGTAGGAGCCGTGATGTCATGGAAATCACAAAAGAGTGTAATGCTGAGAATAACATGAAAATATATCACTGAGATGTGTTTGACTGTACTGTAGTGTATATGTGCATCTGTTTGGTGTGCATATGTGTGTATAGTGTATGTATGTGCTTGGTCTCTTTGTGGGTGCATCCACATGTATGGTGTGTTGGCACTTGCATGTATGATATGTATGTGGGGGTGTAGCATGTATGTGAGTGCATGCAAAGGAGTGTGTGCATAGTGTATTCATTAATGTGTGTGATATGTACATGATTTTGCAGTGTGGATGTGGGTGTATGCACACATGGCATGGTGTGAGTGATTGTGTCTATGGTGAGTGTATACATGTGCATGTGCTTGGTGTATGTGTTATATGTATGGATGAGTGCACATGTGAGTGGTGAGTGTATGGGCACATTTATGGTGCGTGTGTGTGTGGCATGTATTGGGGTGTGTGGCCTCATGGATGGCAGGTGTTTCTGTGAAATGTATTAGATATGAAACCTGGCACAATTATTGTTTTCGTGTAGCACCAAGGTCTCTCCTCTGTCTCACAGAGGCTGTCCCTCCTGATCAGGGCTGAAGTGCATCACTTGGGAGAGATGAGGAAGTTTGCATGACATTTGCTCCATTGTACCTGTCTGGATAAATGAAGGATTTCAGTCCGCAATACTGTCAGTCAGACACCATTCACCCATCAATCAGTCCCGGAGGAGGAAGCTCAATCATGAGGAGACTCTGTGTGATTGTAGGGCCTTTTTTGGAGTGCTTATTCAAGCATGCATTGGGCAGAATTCCCTTGGTGGCATCCACTGACTCCCTTGACATGATCTCGGAGTGGGCTTTGCCTGGGGTCCCCATGTTTTGTCCCTATGACTCCACTGCTCTGCACTTTTTCTTTTGTCCTAAGTACTCAGCTGGCCTCATTCTTTTTTGGGTCCCTTTCCTTCCCTTCCCTCTCCTGAGGCGCAACCTACTACTGAGGTCAGCTAAGACACAGCCCTAAGAGCCTGATCTTGCAAGGATCACTTTCTGTCAACCCCTGTTCACTTCTGTGGAGTTGAAAACATTCAGCATTGTAACAGGACCAGGCCCCCTAGAAATCTGTTGATTTCATCAACATTATCCCTTCATGATTTTAAGCTCCAGTCTTCCAAACATGAGTAACTTTACTCACATCATTAGATCTCTTGACCTCAATGAAACTACTCACATGAGGAAAGTTTCTCACATGCTTAAGTGTTCGCTAGGCTGCAGCCCTTAGAACCTAATTGTTGTCCCCTGTATGTGGCTGATTTAGGACCCTACCTTGCTTCTGAACTGACTGGGAGTTTGGCCACTGACTTCAGTTGGAGCCAGATTGGGCCCTTTGACTGGGAACTCTTTAAGGCAAGGACTTGTCTTTTTTGGTTTCTGTGGAGTGGTGTTTATATAGAAGTACTACGTGAATAATAAGAAAAACGATCTAAATACAAAGTGGCATTTTGTTATTAGTAGTAAAACATTTTATTAAACAAAGAAAATATTTTTAAATGTTTTCCAGTAAACAGTAAGGATGTTGACTTTTTCACAACTTACTACATTTAAACACCATCAGGAATGTTGATTTTAAACATACTTTCCTATTACACTTCGGCAGAAATGTTGGCAAAGGCACTTTTTATTAAACAACTGAAAATGCTGATTTATTTTTTAGAAATGAAATGTTAACCACGGGCAGAAATATTAATTTTTTTAGACTGTTTTCTAAAGCACCAGCCGAAATACTGAATTTTAAAGCAACTTCTTATCACTATACATCAGCAAAATATGTTGATTGAAAGACAGTTTTTATTAAATCTCTTTTACATGGTGTCAAGTTAAAAAAATCCTTTTAAATATCACAAATTGAGGTGACTAGTTGGCATTCCACAGCATGTAACAATGTATAGGGTTTGGAACGTTGAGACTCTGGAAAGACGTGATTGGCTGAAGACACGCCCTCTCCCCCCCCCCCCTGAGCCTTTCTTCTCGCCGTGTGTGCAGGCGAGCTCCCCCTAGCGCTGAGAGGCGGGAAGCGCTGAGGCCGGTCGGCCATGCAAATCAGGTCCTCGGAGCTGCTTGTTGATTGGCTGTGGCGGAGCAGTGTTTGCTCACCGCTGTCCTTAGTCTCTAGACTGGGGAGTGCTCCAGTCTCCAGCAGCAGCAGCAGCAGCAGCAGCTTCTTCTTCCCTGCAATTGAGTAGAAACCTGGCTTTTAATTGTTTTGTTGTTTTTAGTTTGCTTCCTTTGTGGCTGTTGCCTTGACTCAGTGGGGCACGATGACTGTCAAACGGGTGGACCAAGGGCAGCATTACAGGCCAAGAATGGCATTCCTGAAAAAGGTAACATGGGCTTGAAAAAGAATAATAGCAATTCTACCTGATAGCATGAACATCACTATCGAGTGCAGACCCCCTATTTAGGACCCCTAAACACATCTGGAAAATATTTGCCACCTGTATGGCTAATCAAGGGGGCAGTAGGATGGGCACGGTGTGAAGAGGCATTTTGTTATTACGTCTGATTTATGATCGTTTGTTGAATTAAACGTCTTCAAGGGCACTTGTGTGACTTATTGGTTATTAAGTGTTTCCAAAATCCTTTTTAGTTCTCTTTTTCCTGCTCTGTTGTTACCGAAGGATTCGAGGCAAGCGTCCTCGTTTTCTGCAGGCTCCAGAGGAAGGCAACCTGTTACATGGCACTGTTTGCATCATGGGAGTCGTAGAGGCATTGTATTAAAACTGAGCGGGAGGGGTGCTTAATATGGATGTTAAAAACAGCCACAAAAAACATTAATTCCTCTAATCATGCAATTTTATACTATGCCTCCTATTGGAAAGTTTTTTTTAATTTTTTTCCCCCCTGAGGGCCATTCTAACTATATCATTCACTGGGATAAAAATCATTATCCCAAGAGTTCGATTCCCTAATTCTGCTTTGAGCCATAATCTGGTTTATTTTCCCTCCCAGGAGCCACTCTTTGCTACATATGTCATATAGCCAATGTACATTTTCAAAGGGTACATCATGCCAAAAGGTTTGTGGTCTGGCTGCTCCACAGCATTTTGGAAGGCGTGTGTATTTATAATTGTTAGACGTTTACAGAGCATGACGATGAAAAACTATGGTTTGGATGAAATGTATAATTTTGTAGAGTGTTTCTATTTTTTTCAACATCCATTTAAAAGCATTTTAGGATAACCAGTATTTGAAAAGATTTTAAACAGGATAGGTATTAATCCAGCTTTTCTCCCGTGAGTAGTCTGTCTTTCTTGTCTATGGCTTATCCTGTTGAATGGAATTAGCTGAATTTCCAGTGACAAGTACAGCTGTCTGGTTCAGGTTTGTGATATAGGTAACTCTCCAAAACAATCAGGGGCAGCAAAAAAAAAAAAAAAAGGTATATACATCAACTCTATTGGCAGAGCATGTATGTAAACACCCCCACAGGAGGAGATGGTGGGAACACAAATGTAAAGGTGAGATGAGATGGAGTGTGAATTTATGCAGTTTCACAATGTGAGTCCTATAGCAACTAACACTTGCACTTTTCACGCTGAAGGAGGTACACACAATACTTCCTTTGGGGCTGTTTGTTTCTAGTGGCTTTGGCAGAGAAGCTCTGTCCTGTCAAGAAGAAAAAATAGTGGGCCAACTTCGGGGTTGATTTGTACTCTGTGAAATTCTACTGAAGGTGATGGGACGGTACAGAGAATTGGCCTATATATGAAAACAAAACCAAATGCACAGCATTCAGTTACCCTAGCTGTAAAATGGGAGTGATGCTGATCAACCTTTGCAAAGTGCATTGAGATTCTAAAACGGAAGGGTCGATATAGGTGCAGTGAATGCCAGTACACTCCGGATTATCTGGTTAGCAGGGGGGACATGGATTTTGTTCAGATAATCTGGGCGTTTGGATAATCAAGAGGGCAGCAGCCATTCAGCAGCGGGGTGACTTCCCCTGCAGCGTGGTCCTCCTCTTTGCAGTCCCGGCCAGGGGTCTTTGCTCTGCCCTGCTCACTCAGTCTCCTGACAGCGGGGCTGCAGGCAGCTCACGGGGCTGCAGGAACCATTCAGCAGCAGGATGGCCTCCTCCCTGGCCAGGGGCTCCTCCTCCTCGCACTCCTGGTCTCTGCTCTATAGCCAAGCCGCTGCATTATCCGAATCGCTTCCTTGTCCCCCAGGGGAGAAAGAAGGGATTTGGATAATGCAGAGGTTTGCATAACAGGGTTTTGGATGACTAGGAGTATACTGTATTATTATATTGAGCTATGTACGGCCATGCATCATTATCCATGAGGCTAGTCATGACTATAGTGCTATGCAACGTAAGCAACGGCGGCAGAATCTGGCCCTTTATTATCACATGGGGGTATGAATACGGAGTACACATTTTTAAATGAAGTGAGATGGACCTTTAGTGGTAGCTGTTTCAGTGTTTGGAAAGCTTGCTCTCAGTGGTTCCATCCTGCACGTACAGAGCCGTGTCATTGGCTTCACTGGGAGGTGAGGATGCTCCGCACCAGTCTGAATCAGACCACTATTGTACCAATATAGAGGTGACAGTGAAGTTTCCTTGAGGCTTCGTACACAGGCTTATATGCCCAGCTTTACCAGTGCACACTCATTTACAGCTATCCTGGCAAATGCTGCTAGCCCTTTTAAAACACAGCGATAAGTATCTGAGACATATCGAGCACAGCTTCTGGCAGTTCCGCTGGAGGACGCTCCCATTCAGCTCACATGGGGCTGATCCAAAACCTATTGAAATCAATGGAAAGACTCTCAGGGTACGTCAGGGGACTGCAAGAAAACCCTGCGGCAGTGAGGGTCAGCTGACATGGGCTTGCTCTACGGGGTTAAAAACAGCAGTGGAGCCATTCCCGCTTAGGCTGGAATCCAGTCTCTGAAACCTGGGGGTGGGTGGAGGGTCCCAGAGCCCGGGCTCCAGCCCGAGCAAGAACATCTACACTGCTATTTTTAGCCCTGTATTGTGAGCCTAAGTCAGTTGACCAGGGCTCTGACACTCACTGGTGCAGAAAGGGCGCTCTGCAGTCAGCATGAGCCTCTGCTGCCTGCACCGGGACTGGTATCCAGTTTGGGGGGGCAATGCCCCCCTAGTCTGTGCCCATGTGCTGAGCACCTTTAACCTCACTGACAGCGGGACTTGAGGATACTTGGTAAGTGTCTGCTCAACACCTTGCAGGATCAAGCCCATAGGAAGCTGAGATACCGCATAAAGTCTTCATTCATTGCTCAAGTCTGTGCAAGTGCCTTGCCATCAGCTGGCACCCACACCAATCACATATTCTCCACGTATGTGTTTGTGCCAGCCGGGCATAGGGGGTTTTCTGCTGATGTCACAATGCTTGTTGGTCCTGGTAGCAGCGTGGGAGTTGCAATCCTTGTGCCTTTGACGGTGCCCGTGTGGGCCGCCTGTCAGCTTGTTACTGAAATGTACACAACGTGGGGCGTGTGTGACAACGGATTATCTTCCCCCACGCATGAGCTTTGTAGCTTCTCCATGCAACTGATGCTCATCTGAAATGGCTTCACGCTGCGCAAGGTTGGTTGTGAATTAAATGACACCACTAAGCTAACTGTGTGCAAGGGAGCTGGGCTGTCATGCTCCAGGCATAGGGGTGTGTAGCAACATGCTGTAGCAATGCATCCAGAAAGCAAATGCGGGTCACACGCTGCTGTTACTTGTGCTGTGAGTAACCACAACAGCTCTGCTAAAACTGAGGGCAAACAGCTTTCTAAAGGAATCACCAGCAGCACCAATTCAAGCAGCCAGTAAAGGGTTTGTGCCCTTTTTTGGACTGAATGATTTTGGGGTTTAGTTGCTTTTATCCTCCTGCTTGTTTTTTTTAGGATAGAAATGTCCGGCGGGCCTAGTTCTGGGCCTGGAATATGAACAAATGTCCACTGGGCAATTGGCTTTGAGCAACAAACTCACTTTCATTTCTGATCTAATTTATGATCCATCCCAGATCCCCAACAGGCAGCGCAGTAACCTGACCTCGGGGGTTGCTACCAAACGGTTTGGCTGATGATGTTGCCTGGTTAGAAGAGGAGGAGGGAAGTCGAAAGAGCAGTACCCCCATTTCCCCAACTCCCACCCCCATGTGGGGGGAGGGGAAGTCACTATGCCTAGGGTTTTGGGTGGTGTCTAAACTTGGGCACCCAGAATCAGACCTGCCAAAAAATTATAGAGTCTAGTCTGGAAAATGTGAGCCAGAATCTCTCTCTGCCTCAGTTCCCCACTCTGTGAAGTGGGGATAATATTTACCCACCTTTGTAAAGCGCTCGGAGCTCCTCAGGCAAAAGGTGCCCTGGACGTGTAAAGCATGAAATAATCAAGCTTTGAGAGTTTCCTTTGCCGTATTAAAGGAGGTTGGCTGTGCCAGGCACCTGCTGTGGTGTTTACAATAGGGTTTTAAGTGGTGGGCTAAAGAGACGCTGTTAAATCCCTTCCCTAAGTATTTACTTTCTGATGCTCTCCACTCTGTGTAGTGTCTTCTTAGCCTTTTCTGTTTTGTGCCTCCTTACATGCTATGGTCATTCAGAAATTCAGGGCGACAGTGGGGATAGAACTCAGCCCTTCCTGCTCCAAAAAGCACAGGCCTCTACTACTTGAGGTTAAGGTGACTCTCCATTAGCTGTTGGCACTATCAGGTCTATGACACACAGTCTAGCAGTTCTGATTCCATCCAGCAGAGAGCAGTGCTAGTTTGGCATGTTACTGGTATAGAACCAGCTGAGAGGTTACCATCAGTGAAGAATAAAAGTGAGAAAAATGGAGGGTAGGTTAAAGAGGAGAGGAAAAGAGAAGAAATGGGAGGTTACAAAAGCCAGTGGAGGGATGTGGGTATGAGAGAGGTGATATTGTAGATGAAAAGGATCATCTGTAATGAGGAACTGCAGTAGATGGTTCGTGGAGAGAACCAAAATCCCAAAAGAGCTGGAAGTGAAGGGGGAAGGAAGATAATAAGGGACTAAGAAGGGGAAGAAGAGAAAAAAAGGGGCCTGATCTGGATCCACTTACTCTAGTGTCTGTCTCTTGGCGTTACTCCTGCTTTATCCCAGTGTCAGTGGGATCAGAATCAGGCCCAAAGGCAGGTGGTGACAAGAGTTGGCATGTAAGAAGCTTAACGCGAAAGGAGCACAGGGGATTCCGAAGGACAACAAAGCCCGTGGCGATGATCCATGGGAAGGATTCTGTAGGCTCCTCTGCCCGTAAGCCAACACCTGGTAACAGGTGTTTCTAACGCCGACTCATCCCAGCCTTCAGCAAGACACTTGTGTGCTGGATGGCGTATGCCAGGCATTGCCCTTGGAGAAGGCAAGGCATCAGTTTTAAAGCACAGTCTGGCGATGGGAAGTGCCTGTGACAGCTGCTGGGGTTCTTTTATTTACGCGTTTTTCTCTCATAAACCGTCTCAGAAATGCTGTGGCAGGAAAGCCTGTTAGGCAGTGAAGTGAGCTTAAGAAATAAACCCTCCCAGTTACACATGCTTCGGGCCATACCCTCAGCAGGTGTAAATTGGCACCGTTCAGTGATTTACGCCCGCTGAGGACCTGGCCCACCATTGTGCAGCAGCTGGCGGTGGGATATGTACGTTTCCCTTCGGTTCTGTGTTAGCTGCATCATGACTCATATGTAGGTAGAGCTGAAGGATGGGGCCTGCCTGTGCCCTCTGCTTCCCTTTCAAGCTGGTCTCTCAAGCCCCTGCTAGCCTCTTCTGGAACGCTCCTGTTTAGGTCGAAACAGGCCTGACTCCTGGATCCCGAGCTCAGAACTGGAGGTTTCAATCCAGCTCCATCTTTGGTTTTAATTCCTTCAGATCAAACTCTCTCCACAGCCTTTTGCCCTCAAATCGTCCTTTCGGAGCCTCCCAGTCTCGGAGCTGTATTTGCTCTGGGCTTGCCAGTCTCAGACATTAAGTAGAATTCTTGCTCCAGGGCTTAGACATCAGTAGAGCTGCGCTTTGGGTTAGACTAGATCAGGGATTCTGAAATTGGGGGTCGGTCACCTCAGGGGGTTGTGAGGTTATTACATGGGGGGGGTCGCGAGCTGTCAGCCTCCACTCCAAACCCCGCTTTGCATCCAGCATTTATAATGGAGTTAAATATATAAAAAATGTGTTTTTATTTATAAGGGGGGTTCGCACTCCGAGGTTTGCTATGTGAAAGGGGTCAGCAGGACAAAAGTTTGAGAACTACTGGACTAGATGATCTGGGCTTAAACTCCATGAAATGTACAGGAGCGGGGCCTGACACCTCTTGGGGACAGGGGAGGAGACAGACTCTCAGATTGTTCCCTGGCAGGAGTTGCTCTGCCCTTCCCCCTGGAACTGACATAGAATTGGGTCCCAAACCATTGAGATCCCTTAAGAAACGCATAGACACATAGCACGGCTCCTGCAGGAGAGGGAGTGAGCGGGGAGTGGGGCTGATGGAGCAGCACAGAGGGGCTGACTTTTCGTGCATAAGACAAAATAACAAATGACCAGGTGAGCAGAAAAATCCCATTTCATGGCTAAGGGATCTATGTCCTATACTCTCCACGCCATCATCTAGGGCAGTGGTTCTCCATGTCCCCCTGGGGGTTCTCCATGTCCCCTGGGGGGTATGCAGAGGTCTTCTGAGCGGTACGTCAGCTCGTCTAGATCAGTGTTTCTCAACCTGGCGAGGATGGGTTTGGAGGGAGTCACAAGTGCAAGACCAGCATTAGGGGGTAGCAAGCAGGGCACTTGCCCAGGGCCCCACACCACAGAGGGCCCCATGAAGCTAAGTAACATGCTTCAGCCCTGAGTGGTGGGGGCTCAGGCTTCAGACTCCTGAAAGGGGTATGGTAGTCTGGAAAGGTTGTGCACCCTGGCTCGAGGGGAGGCAGTATAGTGGATGGCATAAAGAATTGGCACTTGGAAGATCTGGCTTCTATTCCTAGCTTGCCTGCTGGGTGACTTTGAACAAGTCACTTCCCTGCTCTGGGCCTCAGAAGTGGGGATGATATTATGGACCCTCCTTAATAAAGTGCTTTGAGTTCTGCTGATGAACAGGGCTAGGTATTAATGTTATTTTGACTTTTGCCTATATCCTTGTAAATGTCATGAGGTGGCAATGTTACAGTGGTGTGGGGTAACCTTGAGCAAAGAAGGGTTCTGTGGCAGAGGCTGTTAATTTCCAGGCTGGTTAGCATTTGGGGGTAGGATTTTTGTAGCAAAAGAGCAATAGTGTGCAGTGGGCGGGTGTGAGTGAACTGCAGGGAAACACACTTTCCCTCTCCACTTTTTTTTTTTAAATAAAGTTTCAGTGGTTTTAACAAGCTCTGTAATGTTTGTAAAAGCACTTTATGACCCTGTCTCAATATGTGATTATTAATTGCAGGCCTAGAAAAGAATAAAATTAGCAGGATGATGCTGGGATTAAGGTGAAAGGGTGCATTACCGCCTCAAAAGTTGGAACTGGGGGTGTATTCTTTATAAATAGGAGCAGGGAAGGCTGGGTGAGGGAGCAGAATTGGGCAAGCATTTCTGATGGAGTAGGTGGCAGATGTTTAATTAGAGCACTGCGAGTGGGCGCTGGCGTCATACAGAGTCTACTGGGAGCATGTGTCTTAAGGAAAGACACGAGTGGCTTGGTGTTAGAACGTGGTTCAACCCCTTCATCTCTGAATGCATTGCCATCACAGGCAAAACCCTCTGCAAACAGCATTTGACTCCTGGGTTAAGGTGTTGGAATTTGGAAATGTCTGCTCTCAGGGGAATTGCTGTGTAATCCCAAAGCCTATCTCCACATGGTTTTAAAGTCAATCCTGTTTGCATAAGCAAAGGTCAATTAGGCACTATGCAGGGATACACACATGGCAACCGCACAGTAATCCAGTGGCAGGAGTCCATCCACTTTATGCCTTTAAAGAGGAAGGGATCTGTATTGTGGATATATCCCGAGAGTTCATTTTCCAGCATCAAAAATGTATAATTGATTGTGGTCTGTTCTTTCAGGCCAATGCATGCGCATAACTCCGAGTTTAGTAGTGTATTGAAGTGTATCTGAGAGGAGCAGGGAACTATTTTCTCAACTCATCTGTGTAATGAACGAGGGGCAACATTGAGTTGATACTGGAGCAAATCCTTGGCCACCTGGAACTTCTGGCCTGGCACTGTGATGCTCAGTGCAGTACAGCCACTTGAAATATCCTGGGGACAGCAGGGATGGTGGAACTCAGATCCTTCTGCTCCAGATACACAGGCCCTGAGCGAAACATCTCCATGAGGCTTGTCTGTACAGAAAGTTATTCAGAAATAGCGATTACTGATTAACTCTTCCTAATTAACTCCATGTGGACACACTTATTCTGGAATAAGTGTGTCCACACACATGGAGTTAATTAGTTAATTCTGGAGTGTCTTATTCTGAATTAGCTTAATCCAGTTTCCATTGCCCTTTTCTCCCAGCACCCTCTGTATGACACAGTAGAACCTCTGAGTTACAAACACCTAGGGATTGGAGGTTGTTTGTAACTCTGAAATGCTCGTAACTTTGAGCAAAATGTGATGGTTATTCTTTCAAAAGTTTACAACTGAACATTGACTTAGTACAGCTTTGAAACTTTGCTATGCAGAAGAAAAATGCTGCTTTTATATCATCTTAATTTAAATGAAACAAGCACAGAAATTGTTTCTTACCTTAGCTGTCAAATCTTTTTTTTTTTAACTTTCCCTTTATTTTTTTTTTTAGTAGTTTACATTTAACACAGGACTGTGCTGTATTTGCTTTTTTTTGGTCTCTGCTGTTGCCTGATTGCGTACTTCTGGTTCCAAAGGGGCGTGTGGTTGACCGGTCAGTTTGTAACTCTGAGGTTGTACTGTAAACCCTTCTGAAAGGGAATGGGTGTGGGGAGGAAAAACTGTTAAGGGACGAGGTTGTAGTTTTATATTGACCATGGTAGGACAAGCAGTGTGTTGTAGTGGCTAGGATACTGGGAGGGGAGTCTGTAGACTTAGGTTCCACTCCCAGTCAGCCACTGATTTGCTGTGTGATCTTGGCCGCTCTGTGCCCTGTATCTCCTCCTACCCTTAAAGCCTGTCTTGACTATTTAGATCTTCAGGTCAGGAGCTGTCTCTTATTATGTGTTTGTTCAGTGGCTACTTCAGTGCAGCCCTGATCTTGGTGGAGTCCTGTAGGTGCTATTGTAATACAAACAATACAAGAGTTGAAGCAGGAGGTGAGCATTTGAAATACGACTGACAATCCTACAGGGACAAAAAATCCCATTTCCATACATTGCCTTCCAATAAGACTATTTTTCTGCAAGGAAACAAACCTACATTTTGAAGCAGCATTAAACACCTCCGCCTCCATAAGGGGAACATGCTTCTCTATTTCCTGTGGCTATCTCCAGGGGGTTCTTATGCTATATTATTGTAGAAACATGCCCCTCTCAAGGAAACACAAATGCCAAATGGAAGAAAAGGAGCAATCAGAGGAGATCATGTTGGAAAGACTTCTCGTGCCCACCAGAGCTATCTTGGAGGTTTCCTACACTGTGGTCCAGATAGCCTGGGAGACTCCTTCAAACTCATTTGTTTTCTGTGTCCCTTTTTGATTTCCCGGAATAGTTGGAACCCACTGATGAGTAAAAACAGAACAGCCCCAAACCTCAACCCCATAATGAAAGCTGTGGCCAATGTCATGAAACAAGAACTAACCTGCCTATGAAGGCAGTTGTGCCCTTAAGCATTTGAATAAGCTACTGCATCAACCACTTAGCCACAACAGTGAGCTATAAAACCTCACTGAGCCAAAGGATTTTACATAGTGACTGTATTGAAGATGGAGTGCAGAAATTGTGAGTTTTATCATTTGTATTTGAGGATGCCCCCAAGGACCAAAACTGAGTGCTGCAGCCAGATGTCAATGGGGCTGGGCTGGTGACTCATGATATGCAGCAATGCAGGAGATTGCTCCAGAGACACTTGCTCGTTTAGCACTTGGAGGCTGCTTTGACTTGCAGAAGCCTCTCCTTATCAGGATTTCCAAGCAAGGGGAAAAAGCAAAGCAGGTAACGAGTTGGAGGATTAAATAGCTGACACTCAAAATTCTGTTCACTGTACTACCTTCTCCTCCCACCTGCTTGCTTCCCACCTGCTACCTCCTGCACTTAGACTGTAAGCTCTCTGAGCAGGGACTGTTTGCTTTGTTCTTTGTCTGTAGAGTGCCTAGCACAGGGGTAGGCAACCTATGGCACGGGTGCTAAAGGCGACACACAAGCTGATTTTCAGTGGCACTCACACTGCCCGGGTCCTGGCCACCAGTCCGGGGGGCTCTGCATTGTAATTTAATTTTAAATGAAGCTTCTTAAACATTTTAAAAACCTTATTTACTTTACATACAGCAATAGTTTAGTTATATATTATAGACTTATAGAAAGAGACCTTCTAAAAAAGTTAAAATGTATGACTGGCACGCGAAACCTTAAATTAGAGTGAATAAATGAAGACTTGGCACACCACTTCTGAAAGGTTGCCGACCCCTGGCCTAGCATCTTGGGATCCTGACCCTGGACTGGGACTAGGATTCCTAGGTGTTACCATAAAACAAATAATAAACTTCTTCCCCGAGTCCTGGGTTCAGGATTCTGCTTTTCCTCTTCACAGTTGATGGCCTCCCAAATACAGACCAGGGAGGCTTTCCAAGAGATGAAATTCACCTCTATGCAGAGGTCTTAGGAACCACTGATCCGCTCAAAATAGGACTGACGAGGGTCTTCAGTGGTACTTATACTTTGTGCTGACTCTTTGCGCCGTGGTAAATTTCACCTGCTGTGAATTGATCTCAGTGGCAGCCTTCACCCGTGGACCAAGGCCAAGACGTGGCTTCAATATATACAAAATGAAAACCATCCAGGGAGCTCTTCTGGGCAAAATCATGTTACAAAATGTGACAAAGCTGCAGAAAAGAAAGCAGATGTCCTCATTGTATTTTAAACAGCCCTTCTTGGCTCCTGCTGACAAGCTGGTGCTGATGGCAACTTCTAATCTCTAGGAATCCCTAATAAGCAGCCGGTTCCCTTAGGAGAAGAGGAAAAGACCTGCTGAGTTTTGATCAGCAAAGTGCGCAGTTTGCAGCTGCATCAGCAGGCACCACCCGATGGTAGCTCCCTAGCTTGTCTCGCTTGTTTCTTTTGATATATGTTATTTCTTAAATGACCAGAGGGTGCTCAGCAGGGGTAGGAAAGCTACAAGTCTCTGGAGCTATTTGCTCATTAGGAAAAGAGAACATCCTGCACCAGAAGACTGAGTGGGTTTTGTGAACCAACCATTGGCTCTTGACTACTAAAGGCCCAGCAGGGAGATGCTGAGAGCTCTGTACAGCCAGTCCAGACACGAGGGGGTCAAAATGGAGCATGGGCTCAAAGGACCAGGTCTTGAAAGGCGCAGCTCCCACTGAAGCTACTGGGACTCGCAGGGGTCAGAACTGTGGTGTACGCAGCTCTGTAACTTACCTGTCATGGTCTTGTTTTCTGTGCATTGCACCTTTAGATTTCTGCACACCTGCTCTCTTCGGTACTTCTACCCCCCCCCCCCCCCATTGCTACACTGTCAGAGGACCTCACCATCTTCAGGGTATTTTTCTTCACAATACCTCTGGTGGTGCTGTTATCCCCATTTGCAGGGGGGGAACAGAAGCACAGAGGGGCTAAATGACACGCCCAAGGCCACACGGGAAGTCTGGGACAGAACAAGGAATTGAATCCAGGTCTCCCAAGTCAGAGGCTAATGCCCTAAGCACGGGACCATCTTTCCTCTCCTCAGAGCAACTGTTCTGTCTTCCTCCATCTTCAGAGCAAAGTCTGGTAGCTAACAGGAAATCAAATCTTGAAAGGGAAAAAAGTTATTTTGTATTCTTTAAAAAAGGGCGGAGAGGACAATTTCAAAGGTATTTAAATGGCTGAAAATGCAGATAAGCACCTGGGAGCTTATCTGCATCTTTAGGTGCCTCACTTACCTTTAAAAATCATGCCCGAGGGCCCAGAACCTTAAAGGTGTTTAGTCACATAACTCCCATTGTTTTCAGCTCCCATTGAAATCAGTGGCAGGTAGGTGCTTAAATACTCTTGAGGATCTGGGCCTAAGTGTTAGTGCAGGAGTGAGCTATTCTCTTTATAAGAGCTCCAGAATAGCAGCAGGATGGGCCTGTTTCTCCCCTCGCTTATAGGCATTTTACACTGTTGTTACTCCACTTGCTTCAGTGGGGTTGTTGGTGATCTCACCGTTGTGAGAGGAGAATCAAGCCCAGTGGTGTTCAGTGGTCCACAAGAAGGGAGGAAGAACCCCAAAGCTGCCTCTTTGCTCAGAGCTGTGCCTTATTTCTATTTTTGTTATCATGGATGATCCCTAAAGTAGTCAAGAAAAAGAGGACGCCTTAGCCATCTTCCTAACCTGCTGGATGCTGAGTGCTGCCTGAGAGGTGCTGGCCACCCTGAGCTCTTTTTGACGTCAGGCTCCAACTGACCTAGGGTGACCAGATGAGGGGAATAAAATATCGGGACACCTGGGGGGGGGGCTGAGCAAAAAAAAAAAGCCGAGCGAGTCCTGGCTGAGGGGAAAAACAAAACGAAACAGTGCTGCTTGCGGATATCTCTGTCCCACGTCCCGACCAAAGATCGGTCGGGACGCGGGACAGAGACCAAAATATCGGGACGGTCCCGATAATATCGGGATGTCTGGTCACCCTAAACTGACCTGCACTTTTTGCACAGCCCGTTAGCAGTGGAACGTACTTTTGCTGCTGGTGTATTTTAAAAATCCACCCCAGCTGTTCTCTGCAGGCCCTGAAACACAGTCTTGGGTTTGGCTTCCACCCAGTCTGTGTGGACACCTTTGCTAATTCACCCCATGAGTGATGCACTTTCAAGTTAGTCTTTAAGCAAAAGGAGATAGGTATGCAATGGAGCTAGCTGCCTGGGTAGTATTCACCCCCACTGGTATTGCAACAGTTCCCTTGATGCCCCAGCAAATTGCTAGCAGAACAGAAAGGAACCCACGTTTGTAGTTTGTCCTTGGTCAATATCTCTCCTGAAAAAGCCAAGCTGAATTCTCTCTTAGCCGAATTCGTGTGGAACAGCCCCCTCCAGTGGCCAGGTAAGCTAATCACAGGCGTGTGCCTCTCCTACGGGGTAGCCTGGCAGGGAATGATTGCAAGATGGCCCTTTGAGGAGGGATTGCCCACTGGGGTTAGCGTGCCTGTACAAGTAGCATGTTCACATAAGCAGCTTCTATGAAAGAGGGAGGGGATGGGGGATGACCCCAGCCCCTTAATTCTCTCCCCTGGTGCTAGTCTGGATGAGTCGCCTTTACAAAATGGACCAGGTCAGGCTGTGCTGTTGTTTTGCCCTCCTGTTCGTTCTCACAAAACCGCTTGTACGCATCATGCTTTGCAGATCGAAGCCCTCCTCATGGAGATGCAGAATCCAGACACTGGCATCAAAATGCACACTCAGAGGGTGATGATCACAAATATCCCACATGCTATGACAGGTAAGATGCCAATGGCACTACCCTGCTATCTTTCTGAGCCTCTGGAGAAGAGCCTGTTTCTTCGTACCAATGGTAATAAACCAAAAACTGGCTTCGCTTACTATTATTGTATTTACAAGCATTTATATGGCTCCCATCACCATGTATCAGCGGTGTAGCTAGGTTAGGAAAATTGGGTGGGCCCCACTTTTGGGTGGGCGGGCAATGACGGGGGGCCACCTCCACCTACGGGGATTATGGTTTTGTGGGGCCTGGGCCAGGACAAGTGGGGGTCCCTCCCACCCCTTCTGACTGCAGTCCCTGTGCACCCCTGCCATGGAAATGGGGTTGGGGTGCAGGGGCTTGCCCCGCTCTGCCCGCCCACCTGGCGCTCCCACTGGGGAGTGGGTCAGGGCGGTAGGGTTTTCCCTGTTCTGCTTGCCCGGCGCTCCCGCCAGGGAGCAGGATCTGGGTGCAGGGAGCGGGGTCCGGGCACTGGGGCTTGCCCCGCTCCGCCCACCAGCCCGGCACTCCCACTGGGGAGCATGGTCTGGGTGCAATTTGGGTGGGCCTGGATGGTAAGTGGGTGAGCCATGGCCCCCCTGTGGCTATGCCCCTGTCGTGTATGCTGGTGGTTTCAGGCAAAAAAGAAAAAAAATGGGCTTGTGCCCTCCCCCCTCCCCCCTTTATTTTATCAGTCTGGGATGTACACTGAAGACTTGAGAGAGTTTTGTTAATAATAAAAAATCTGCTTGTTGTTTACATCGGAAAGTCAGGTTTTGTCCACCCAGGAGACTCTATGGATGATTGGAGAACTAGTGAAATGATGCCATCAAATGAGAGAGGAGATTACAGGCTGGTCAGTTGAGAGGGGAAGGAGCTTTTAGTCAGGCTGTTTAAAACTCTTGATTAGCTTTTGTTTACACAACTATTCATCATCCAGCATGAGGCCACTGTTTGTTAGGGATAAAAATCAAGACTCTTTCTCCATTTACCATCACTGGGAAGGAATATTGTTCCTTTGTTACAGGCTGCATCTGTAGGTGTAAAGAGTGCTGAGAATTCTGTCAAACAAGTGCGGCGCAAATGAGCATTTAATATACAATTAACCCCCCTGAGGGGGGATTAACTCTGAGTAGGCTGGGCAGAAACGCCTTAGCCATGCTGGTTTAAAAGTGTATTACTAATACATTCTAACTAATGTTCTAAACCTCTAGGATAGACCAGGCAGTGTGTGCCTGATAGGAGCCTAAAATGGGCCCTGTGCCTGTACAAATACGTTATTTCTGCATGCACGTCAGACATTTTGCCCATTTACGAGAAGTGTCTACAAATATAGGCCTGTTGTTTCATGCACACATCTTTGGAAATCTGGGCTAAAATCCTGGCTCCACTGAGTCAACGGCAAAACTCCCATTGACTTAAATGGGCACAGGATTTCACCCCAGCCCTTAAAGCAGCAGATAGGAAGGTCATTACTAGTTAAGAACAAATGACTGCCCATATGGCCTTGACAAGTCATACTGTGTCAGAACTGAAGAGCTGCTCCCTTCTCCACCCCTGTCACGTACCTACTTCAGAGAGATCTTCAATAGCTATGGCGTAAGGTAGTGTACTCTCCACCTGTAGCGTCCCCTTGTGTCAGGGTATAATGCTGCAAGGGGTCCTTGTCCCTGGCATCTCCTGCAGGCCGTCTGTCTCTTGCTGGGTCTTCCGTGGCTCAGCTCTCCGGTCAAGTCACTAAGTTCAGTCCCCTTCCAGGGTAACAAGAAGGTCCAACTGAAAGTTCACAAGACATCCCAATACAAAAGAGCCTCCATCCCATCCTTTGGGGTCAGTCGTCAGCCTCACCCCGAGCTCAGTATTGCTTCCAGTGGGCTTGCATGATCCTTCTTGAGGGACTGGTGGGGGAACCCAGGCCCACTCCCCACTCTGGGTTCTGGCCCAGGAACCCTGTATTGAGCAGGCAGGTCGGCTTCTGTTTCCCTGCCACTGTTTCTGCTGCTGTTTCCCTGCCACTTCCTTCCTCTGACCTCCCTCCTGTTGCGTTCCTGCAGCTTGTGCCTAACGCAGCCTCCCATTGGTTCCCAGGCCTCTGGATTCTCCCCAGGTCCTCCTAGCTCCTCCTTTCTCTGCTGGAAGAACCATCCTTCCACCTCTCAGCTTCCACTGAAGTGCTTTTACTGACCCTACCTCAGGGCTCCCTTCTGACAGGAGCCTGACCTGCTCTCTGGGGGTTTCCCTCCACAGGAGAATCCTGTTCCCTCTGCAGTCTCTCCCCTACTGAGTTCCCTCCAGTTCCTTGTAGGGTGACCAGATGTCCCGATTTTATAGGGACAGTCCAGATTTGTGTGTCTTTTTCTTATATAGGCTCCTATTACCCCCCCAACCCCTGTCCCGATATTTCACACTTGCTGTCTGATCACCCTAGTTCCTTGTGAAGCCCAGGTACCTAATGATCCTTACCTACTTCCACCCCCCACTGGACAGGAGGCCATCAGTCAGTCATAGGTGCACTCACTGGCTCTTAACTCCACGTCTAACAGGCGATGAGAGTGTGCCCCATCACATCTGGATATACATTTCCAGAAAGAATTAAAATGGGCAGAGCGATACCAGACTGTAATATGGAGCTTTAGAAATGAATAGCAACCAATTAATCTCCCCTTTGAGCATTTTCTGGTAATAATCATTTTTCTTGAATTCACTGGAGAGGAGCACAATATTCAACCCACTTCGGTGCCTCTAAATTACAGCTTTTCCTCATTTGAATAGGTTGAAGAAGAAACAGGCAGGTAGCTGTGCTTTGATGTGCCAAGTTTGTCATTACCGTCAGCTACGAACACACTCTCCTTTTGTGTGTGCCAGCTCCTTTCACACGGCTCTGGAAATACACTATCAACACCTTTACTTCCCTCTCCTAGAAACCATCAGAAGAATATTACACTATAAATACTCACTGCTTTGCACACCTTGTACCAAATTCTGCTCTCGCTTTGCCCTTTCTGTAGCCCTTGGGAACCCAGGACTGCAGAAAGTCCTGCAGTTCTTCTCGGCCAAATCCTCCTCTCCAGTGATGCCCTGGGGCTGCACAGGGGTAACTGAGAGGAGGATTTGGCCCTGAAGATCTGTAGGGGAATATTGCTTTCTCCATTTTCTGGATGGGGAAACTGAGGTAGATAGGTTAAGTAACTTGCTCAAGGGCACAATGGGAATTGGTGTCAGGGCAGGGAATAGCTGGCAGAACTTGGGAGGTCCTGGCCATCAATCTTATTCTCAGACCATGCCTTCTATCCTTCTACACACTATGGGGCAGACCCTCTGTTTGCTTAAACAGGTGTAGCACAAAGTCAGTGAAGAGAGATATAGCCCTACATCTTCCAATAGCACTATTACTAGAGTGTGTAGTGTAAATGGGCACAACTCCACTGCAGGCAAAGCAGAGAACTTGGCTCTTCGTGTTCAGGAAACTACGTAGGTGCATGCCAAATCCCTAAAAAGTTTCAGAATTTCTTTGCAAAAGGCAGGTAGTCACCCATGTTTAATTTGCTCCTTTTAGAGAGAGCACTTACAAACAGAGCTCTCTAGGTATGAGTGACAGAATAATCTTTTAATTTGATCTATTTAAGGAAGCAGTCAGTGGGATAAAAGCTCCAGGCTCCTAGTACAAGGCTAAGTAATCAGTATAATGTCAGGAAAGGTCAACATTTCAATCCGTAACTGTAGGTGACATTTGAAGAGAGAGGCTAGCAATTGATCAGGGACCGAATGCGATTTAGTCTGGCCTTGTTTAAATGGCGAGAGCTTCAGAGTTTTGTTTGCTCCTCAGAAGATAATGAAAGGGCTAGTGGAGGCTGACGCTGACTTTGTGTATGGCTGATGGAGACAAGCCACATCACCTTGAGAGACCTTTGAAAGCTGAAGTACATTTCAGTACATGGAACTTGGCTTCCCTCTGATATGTCTTAGTGACCACTCTTGACAGAGAAGCTAGGTTCTAACACCCATTGAACTCAATGACAGAATTTATTTCAAAGGGAATTTTGAAAGAGAAAGCACTTGGTATTATTTGCAAAAGCAGGTAACCAGTGAAACGACTCAAGGGGCTAGCAAAGACCAGTTATTTAACAGAGGTGGCCTTCTAAAGCAGCAACAGCAGAACCATGCTCTGTGCATTTGGGTGTATCTTTTAAGACAGGCTGTTGCCGAGTGAAGGTTGTCTTTCTTTCACCATTGAACTCTTTTTATCCCAGATACTCCTACTCCTGCCCCCCAGTGACATCGTTTGGCCATACCTTTGTCCATTCTATGAGAGCAGGTGACAGGAAAGCACATGCATTGCATACGCCAGGGAATTCCCATGGGAGAAATGCACCCCTGTGTGGAAAATGCACACAAGACCTGTGCATCGCTTACCTCCCATGTAAGCCAGATCACTGGGGTTTAAATGATTCCCAGACCTCATGTGGCCCCTCTGTGCAGGGGTGAGGGTTTAAAACCAAAATACCTAACACAGCCACCCTGACCCATCACATGCCCCTACAACCACCTCATCACCAACTTCCTTAATAGGGAAACCATAGTTTCCAAAGAACAGCTCTTTGGGGCACATTTTCTTCTAGGGAGGAGGGATTCTTCTTGGAAATATTGGAGCCTTGAAGATCCCTCCCCCCATTTCTTTTCTTAACACCCCACACCTTTGAGGTCCCTGTTACAGCCATCAGCCTTCTGGGCCAGGATGACTAAGCTGGATCCCCTTCAAAGTCCATCACTACCACTCCCTGACCATCATGATAAGAGAGCAGTGGTGCTGATATTGTCATCTGATGCTGTGAGAGGGTAGTTCCGTTTCCATGACCCATTCCATACTTGGCTTTGCATAGGATTGGCCAGTTAGTGTCAGTCCAGATGGCGTTTTTTGTGATGGAGATGACTGGACAGAGGCCCAGAAAACTCATGTCACATAGCTAGCAGATGGTAACAATTCTTAGATTTGAACCTATGACGACCTAAAAATGAGGGGCTCTGTATTAGTCCTGGTTGATATTTTTTGATCAAAATATATTGTTGACAAAAATAGCTTTTTGACCAAAGTGACAATTTTAAATTTTAGTTTTGGCTGAAATTTTTCAGTTTTTTTAAATTTTGTCTAAAAAAAATGGAAACTGAAAATATTTTGATAACCAAAATCTTACAGTTTTTAACATTTTCATTTTTTGGTACAGTTTAAAACCCAAACATTTAAATAAAAAAACATTTTTTTAAAACAAAAATGGTTTTAAAAACTGAAAATATTTTTAGTTTTTTAAAACCATTTTCAGTGAAAATGTTCTGTTTTTGAAAATCAAAAATTCTCATGGAAAATTTTGCAAAACAGATTTTTGTTCCCCAAAACTTCCTGTAGAAAGACATTTTTTAACCAGCTCTACTCTGTTCCCCATTACCAATTTCCCAAGCCTTCTACCTCCCTGCCTACTGAATGTATTTCTATTCAAACGATAACTCCCCTTTCAAGTTGGATTCATGAATGCTTTTTATATCACTGAGTTCTACATTTCCAGCCTTTGAAACCTGAATTGTTTCTTTATGCTTCAATTTAATTTGCGAGTAAGGATTCTAATTGAGTTGTGTGATTCCTGATGAGCATTCCCTTCCTTTTCATGCTGGCAATACAATGTTCCCTATGAGTTCACCTTTACAAAGAACACATCCACGTCACATTATGTTGAGTTTTGATGTGGAGTCTCACTAGCTACGCTGAAAATTGTTCGTCTTTATAAAAGATTTTGTTTGGTTATTGCAGAAAGATAGTCATTAAAAACCAGCAGAAATATGAATTTTAAAATGGAGGCTTTTGGAGATATCTAAAGGCACAATAGCAGCAGCTAAAAGATGTTTAAAAATACCCTGTGCCGAGACTGGCTGGGTGCCTCACATAAGGGGAAATTACTGTTATTTGTTATTTGTGTTGCCATAGCACCTAGGAGCTCTAGTCATGGACAGGCCCCCAAGAGAGGCAGCCCCTGCCCCAGAGAGCTTACAATCTAAGTAGTGATAATACTTTGCCCTTCCATTGTGCTTCTATCTCAGGATCTCAAACCACTTCGCAGACGTTAGGCTGAAGTTCATCCCCTCTGTCAAGTCCCACTTCAGCCCAAACG
Source organism: Platysternon megacephalum (assembly GCA_003942145.1). Classification (NCBI taxonomy): domain Eukaryota; kingdom Metazoa; phylum Chordata; order Testudines; family Platysternidae; genus Platysternon; species Platysternon megacephalum. The sequence continues at coordinate 3,307,335 of QXTE01000154.1, read as the reverse complement.
TGGCCTGTGCATNCGGGGGGCTCTGCATTTTAATTTAATTTTAAATGAAGCTTCTTAAACATTTTAAAAACCTTATTTCCTTTACATACAACAATAGTTTAGTTCTATATTATCGACGTATAGAAAGAGACCTTCTAAAAACGTTAAAATGTATGACCGGCCCGCGCAACCTTAAATCAGAGTGAATAAATGAAGACTCGGCACCCCACTGCTGAAAGGTCGCCGACCCCTGGTTTAGGGTTTAAGTGGGACTTTACTGTGCTTGCCTTTTGTTGGCCTTCTGCACTGAGGTGAATTTCACCGCCCCATGAATGAAGGAAACAGGTGTGTATTATTATCGGTCATGTGCACAGGGAGCAATTACGCCACAGGGAGATTAGGGGCCTCATGTTCCTCTCTGCGTCCATGAGCAGAAAAGGCTAGACCTACAGAAGGTTGTGGGTATTTTGCTCTCCCTTGGGTGAAATTCACTCCTATTCAGAGAACCAGCACGAGAGGCCTATGGATTGCTGAAGTCCCACTAAATCTCTCTAGGCCTGGCGTCATCTCTCTTCAGAGGGGTGACTCTTACCCCACTTGCAGCAGGGGTGGAAGAAGCTTCCTAACAGTGAGGGGGGCCCATCGGCACCTGAACTGTGGCCCCGGCCCCTGTTCTGCCCCTTCCCCCTGCCCTGCCCCTTCCCCCGAGACCCGGTTCCCGCACAGCCTCTTCTCCCTAAGACCCCACCCCCTTTTCCCCCCATCACTCGTCCTTAGGGACACTTAAAAGTGGGGGGCCATGGCCCTCTGGCCCCCCAGTTCCAGTGCCCCTGACTTGCAGCAGCAGCCCCTCTTTGGTGGCTTCATGGGTTTCCATCTCTGGGGGGGCTGTAGGAGCGTAGGGCAGAGGAGCTACAGTCGTTGGGCTCCTCTGCACTAGTCTCCCCCGCTGCCCCAAGCATGGTAAATTTACTTTCCAGTGGCGCTGTGCTCACATCATTTCAGAGCGTGCTCTGCTCTCCAGTTAGCTGTGAAGTCCTTCCAAGTTAGTTGAGTGACACAGGAAATGCTGAGAAGACCAATGGGTGAGACCTGTTTGACAAGGGGAAAACATCAGATCAAGTACCATCATCAAGGGACAGTGTGATAACTGAGAAGGGCCTGCTGTGGTCTGCAGGCTCCCTTTTTACTGCATGGGTTTGACTGTACATTTACCACCCGACCAAGAGCTGGACTGGCAATTAGCCAGAAGCCTGTGGGTCACACCTGCTTTGAATAAATGGGAATGCAGTGCAGTTGCCTTAATTTTTAATATGTGCCAGTTGCCTGACTTAAGATAGGGCTTGGCATGCTAGGACCTATAGTCTGCACAGCCTCCATCTCCATACTGGAGATGATGACTGTAGTGCAGGACTCTGTGGGCTACACACCACTTCTGATTTATAGTGTCTGGTATTTTCTTTGCCTTGCAGGTAGTGATATACTGCCGTGGATTATCCAGCATCTGAAAATCGTTGAGGAAGGTAGGAGCGTAACCATCTAACGCTTTTATAGCTTTGAATCGTGAAACTATAATTCGTTGTTAGATGCAACCTACATTCTTCTCTCCCGGGTAGTGGGTTGCTTCTGAAATCTGCTGCAGTCTCTTTGTATCATCAATATATCTGACTTCTCTTTTTTTAGAGGCACTAAACTTGGGGAATCTAATTGTCAAGTATGGATACATCTACCCTCTGCAGGAGCCGAAAAACCTCACCCTCAAAACAGATAGCAGCCTCTACAGATTTCAGGCAAGTTATATCTTAGACATGGAACGCTGGCTGGACATAAAGTACCCTACATCTTGGCTTAGAAACAGAGGCTTCTGTGCTTCTGTTTAATTAAATTACTTTTCCTTGTAGCTTCGAAACGCCAGTGGTTCCTTCTGAATGTATTTCCCCTTGCAGCTTGTACACTAGCAAATGAAATCATTGGAACAATTTCAGGAGACAGTATCATGAGCAAATAGAGTACACTGTAGAAACAGGATGTGATAAGCTATTGGGATCATGGTTCATGGTTGGACTTGCCTCCACATACAATGAGAGATTAGGGCACTATCATATAGTTTTCAAATGAGGTTATTAATACCAGTTGTCTGATTCCCTTCGTGTTCCCCAATCCAAGCTCCAACATCTTGACAATATCAAGGAGAACATTGCAAAGTAAGACATAAGCATGCACTTTGATGTTCTGAAAGCTTGCACGGTTTTGAAAGTCTCACCTTGTTAACAATAACTGATTGTCAAAGCAGAGGAAGTGGATAGGTAATTGAAACTCCATTAAACCTGATTTAATAACAACAACAAAAATAGCCTTGTCTTATCCTCCTAACTGCTTATGCTGAGCTAAGAAGATGGATATTTTGTGTGTGTGTTGATTCAGCCCTTTAAATGGTAGAAGTATGGGGAATGATAAGCTTCTTTTTGTAGCATATTTGCAAAGCAGGTGACTCCCTCCTCCTTCTGTTTACACAAAAATACAACGTAGCCAATATGATACCAACAAATGTAATGATTTTAAAGAGCCAGATGCAGCTGATGGTGGCTACATGAAAACTGAGGTCTTGTTTTTGGCTTCTTTCTGCAGACACCATATTTCTGGCCCACCCAGCAGTGGGCAGCAGATGATACCGACTATGGTAAGTGTTAACATTATAGCTATTTTGTGAAGGCTGAATGGAGCGTGAGGATGTACAGCACTCTCTCATATAGTCAGGTGGATGCTGATGATACTCTTAAGTGTTTTCTCTAGGTCCTGCTGTTCTGGCTATGTAGGGCTGCTTATGAAGACTGGGCTGATCATCTTGGTTTATTATTATAGGGCTGCTCATGGGCTTTAGGGTACACACTGACATAGGCGCCGACTCCGTGGGTGCTCTGGGGCTGGAGCACCCATGGGGAAAAGTTGGTGGGTGCTCTGCACCCACCGGCAGCTCCCCGCCCCAGCTCACTGCCTCCGCCTCCTCCCCTGAGCGCGCCGCCGCGTCCTGCTTCTCCCCTCTCCCTCCCAGTGCTTGCACCACGAAACAGCTGTTTCGTGAGGCAAGCGCTGGGAGGGAGGGGGAAGGAGGAGGAATGCGGCGCGCTCGGGGAAGAGGCGGAGCCGGGGATTTGGGGAGGGGTCCAATAGGGGCAAGGAGGGGGTGGAGTCGGGGCGGGGGGGCGCGAGCACCCACCGGCGCCAAGGAAAGTTGGCGCCTGTGCACACTGATTTGTTCATTGTAGGGTTGCTCCCGACGCCTGGGTCACCAGCTTTTATTTACCTGATACTTTTGTACCTTACATATTTGTCTTGGAATCCGAAGGCCTCGCCTTCTGAAAATAACCCAGTTTGGTTTTAAACATTAAAAGAAAATATTTTAAAAGCTTTAGAACAAAAAAAAATTGCCCCCAAATTGGAAAAAAAAATAAATTCCTAACCTTTTAAGGGTTTGATCCAGTGCCCATTGAAGACAAATTGAAACCCTTCCATTGACTCCAATGTACTTTGGCCCAGGCCTTAAGGAAGGCACAATTTGTTGGCATATAACTGCATAATCAACCACATCAAGCTCGAGAGTGAGGGAGGATAGCCATTCTTGCACTTCTGTATCGACAAGTGGAGCATCCTTGACAGAGTGCAGTCACTAAGGACATCTTTCTTGAGTGGGCTTCTGTGAGATTGGAGCTTGTGTCTGGGAAAGATGTCACGATGGACAATGGTCCACTCTTTGTCAAAGAGTCAGCGTGCCAATTACAGGGACTAGCTTTATTGATCTGCCTAGTAACTGAACCTTTTTGCTTTTCTCCCAGCAATCTACCTAGCCAAGAAAAATATTAAGAGGAAAGGGATTTTGGAAGAGTATGAAAAGGTAGGAAGACGTTCTATTGTTTGTGCCTTTGCCAGCTCCAAGCCAGCTGCTCTCGAGATTGGAGGGTGGAAAGTGACAAAAAGCTGCCAGTGCACTCCCCACTTTGGTTGCATCAAGCCCCAGTGGCACCTCTGTTTTGTGAAATAGCTGCTGGTGTACAAAAGTGTTTAAAATAAATGATCATTTTAGTAGGGCAGTAACCCTCTCCAAAATGTTGGAATGGAGTATTCAGAGTGAATGTAGTTCATAGTAATTCATTTCAGAACCACCCAGTTTTTCTAGCTCAAATTGCCAGCCTATCCCTTGTTTAGTTCAGAGAGGAGGGCATGTTTTTATCATGTTCTGCATGTTGAGAACCAAAAGCTCTGGACTGAATGGTAATGTTGTCACAGTTTCGGAGCCATTGCACCTGTATTCACCCTCTTTGGTCCACCACTTTAGGCTTCCGGCTCCCAGCTGTCTCCTCTCTTGGGCAGAGACCCACATCTCCCTCCCTCCTGACTGGGGATTTTAAGGCTGCATAGGTCCCTGCCTACAGTGTGATATCCCCAGCAAGCCAGACTGCCTAAAATGCCAGTGCCTGCGTTTTGCTTCCTGTCCGAGGGGGATGACCCGTGTATTGCCTGCAGCTATAAGTCACCACCCATTTCCTTCTAAGCAAGCACATTTAAGCATTACAGAGCAAACATACTAAAATAATTTAAAAAAAAATGTACATGCATGCTAGAAAGCTTACCAGAGATCACCCCCTGATTCTAGTCTTTGGCTCTGATAGGTTTTAGTCCTTCAAAACATAAAGCTGTTTTCCCTGTGGTTACAAATGCATCCATCTTTCACCCAAAACGAGACCCCAAGTCTGCGCAGTACAGCCATTTTTTTTTTATACAACTCGGACCTTTGATCTTGGCCTTCTGTAACAGGTAATCAGCAGACAATGGCCCTCTCTTCAGGGCACAGCTTCAGAAGGCTGGTTTTTGCATAACCAGAGCTGGGGAATTCGCATTAACTTCTCCCTTGGGATTCCCCGGGAAATAAACTTCACTCTAAATGTCCCAGAAGTCCATACTTGTCTGCTACATTTTCAGTATAGTCTTTTGAACTCCAAGGTCTCACATCTGTCACATCTCTCCTCTAGAGAGGTTACATACAATCTTGGCCCGCAATAATACATAAACGTAGTCTTCTAAGCATATTGCAGGAAATTGCCAGGTCTGTCACAATTGTTCATAATTTTGTACTAACAGGGTTTTTTATTTTTTAATTTCAGGAACATTACAACTTGCTAAATAAAAAAATAAACTACAAATGGGATTTTGTTATTATGCAGGCCAAAGAGCAGTATAGGTGAGCTCTCTCAAATTCTGTTACCTGCTTCTTTATTTGGGGGCGTGAGGGACTATGGGGTGTTGACTTGATGTGCAATCAAATAATAGAGTTAAATTAAAAATATTAAATTACAATTTTACAGCAGCTTATTAACAGTCCCTTGGGAATGTGAAGGTGAAAACTGTTTCCATATGAACTGTATTCCTCCAAACATGACCTGCTATTTGTTTGACACTTAACTGAGAAATTTTAGCCCAAGTTTTCAAGGGAGTGGGCAGTGGCCTACACAAATTCACACTCTCCCATTGCACCTGCATTTGCTCTTGCACAGAAGCATAACTAAATTTGCTTACACACAATGTGGAGTTGCAGTGTGGTTTACATATGCAAAGGAGCACATGTGTGGGTGTGCATATACCCTCCTTGCATGTGCAAATACCTCTTTGCAAATGCTTCATTGCACATGCAGAAGTAGGTTTTTGCCCTTACATCTGTTACAACGTCTGTTGAAAATGAGGGGCCTTATTCTGCCGCGCAAAAGACCTTACTCAGGCAAAACTTCCAGCAACTTCAATACCAGTTTGCTGGAGTAGGGATTTCCGAATCAGGCCCTTGACCCTTTGGAGTTGTAAAAGGTTCTCTTTGAATCACCATCTGAGTGGCCTGGCCGACAGCCAGCATGAGGTCTGTGGTGCCGTCTTCTCTGCTGTATGTGCTCAGCACCTTTGAACTTTGAATCAGACCACTTTTATTTAGGGGCTTAACCCTGGATTCCTGTCTCAACCTTTAGGCATCTAGGCCCTTGCATATAATATGTTGCCCTGGTACCCAAGCACCGTGCAGTTCCGCATTACAATTGCATCAGGCAAGTCAGAACAGCACACTCCATGACTGCAGTGTGAACATAGCCTAAGAGATGCAAAATGCAGTTTTTAAAGCCAACACTGATCCTCCCAACATCTCTGTGAAATTTCACCCGGGGCAACTGAAACAGTGACAGGGGAAGTGACTCGTTCATCGCTATGCAGTGAATGCGTTGGGAACTAGCACCCCAAGCCAGAGGTCAGAGGTTTAGACCTAGGACTGCCTAGCTTCCAGGCCTGTATGGTGTCCGCTATGCTACTTCTGTGGACAGTGGTTCCCATCAAAACCACCCGTTCCCCAATCAAATGGGTGTCAGAGACATCACAGTTATCTCCCGCACGGTAAACAGCAGACACTGTATGCACCTGAAATGTTACAGGGAACAGACATACATGAGGGGGCAGAATTGAGTGCAGGTAAAAGGGAGGAATTCTAACAAATTGTTAGGCCGAACAGAAGAGAATACACCTAATCCCAGCTGAGCTCAGGAAGAGGTTGATTACTCAAAAGCTAGCACCCCTCATTGATATCAATGGGGTTCAACCAATCGTCAGTTGTAAGTTAGGACAGCACGACGTGCAGTCAAGAAATAGCAGAGTTTAGTTGTGGCCTGAAGAAGCAGCACACACTCAAACCTTCTGAATGTAGCCCTGTGAGCCTGTAGGTCAGGAGGCTGAGGAAAGGTCAGAACAGCATCATGTTCTCGCTCTTGCTAGTTTTAAAGGAAAACAGTGCAAATTCCTTCGGTGCTGTCCCCATCAGCGGGAACTGTGGCTAACATGCAAGAAAATGTCATCAAAAGGGAAAAAGAACCCACGTGTTCCTCTGATGGGATTAAAACCTACTCTTTGCTTTGCAGGACGGGAAAGGAACGGAAAAAGGCAGACCGGTATGCGCTGGATTGTCAGGAGAAAGCCTATTGGCTAGTGCATCGAACACCTGTAAGTAGAATACCGTCCTCCACAGCTGTAAAGTCTATATTGGAGGTATAGGGTCCAGAGAGCTCAGCCAGGAGCAACTTACTGCACCTTTAAGAAGGCAGCTTTGGGGGCACTGCCTCCAAGGTTGTGCTTGGCCAGCTGCCAGAGATGCAGAGGTGCACTTAGATGCAAAAAAGAGACTTTAATCCACTCTGCCTACTAACTTCCCGAACCCCTGAGACTTGCTCTTAAAGGGGAAGTAAGGAACAGCTCACCACATCATCCATGCTGCGAACAGAGAATCCTAACTGCCTTCGCCCCCGGGGGGCTGTTATTTTGGAGGCACATGTCACCAGGGTGTTTCCTGAGTGAAGCCAGGCTGGTCCCAGCGTGCTGTCAGACTCTGACATGTACCCAGGAGCTAGACTCCCTCATCCCAGTCAGAATCAAAGAGCCAGTTTAATGGTGTATACCGAGTAAGTGGCCAGTGGAGAACCCAGCTGTTAACATACAGGGATGCGTCAAGCCTGAGGCAAATGTCAGCCAGTAATTAGACCTTTGCTTGCAGATAAAGCGGTTGGTGGGAGACTCTTTGCACCACTCAAATACTTTGGCCCCAGTTCATCTCCGATGCAACCCCTTTGGCTCTACCATGGCTGAATTTGGTTCTTTTGGTTCCAATTTAGACTTAGACTAAATACTTTTTATCCTGGTCTGTTTCTCCATTTTCCCCAGAAGAGCTCACTACTGAGATCTAATTATTGACCATCATCTAACTATGATGGAGCTCAGGTAACTACTCAAAAACCACTTGTGCCCAAGGCAGACATAACAGTGGTACCATCCTGTCCCTTCTCATTGCCTATATCAAGGTGTGTCTCCTCTATATAGATTATTGCTGGATTGAGCATGGTTTTCCCTATATACGTGCCCCTTGTATCACCCTTGATCTCCAATGGCTGGATGTCTCTGGATCTCTCGTTAAATCTCTCCTGGATTGTCTCCTGGTGTCACCTCTGCTTGGATGCTTCTTGGTTATCCCTTCTATAGATGTCTCTTGCTCTGTTGGGTGTCCCATATATATTCCCATGCACTCCCAGCCAAGCCCTACAGCCATCTCAGGAAAGATCAATCAGTGTTTTACCTTTTTCCACCAATTGGAGGAATTATTCATTAGCAGCAGATTTCTGCACGTGACTTAAGATGGTTTTGAAAAAGCAGACACAAATGTATTGTTGTTTCTTATTTGTAACAGCCAGGCATGCAAGACGTCCTCGACTACGGACTAGATCGAGTAACTGATCCCAATGAAAATAAGGTAAACTAGGTAAGGCTGCTTGCTTTCAAACTTACTGATCGTACGAGGACATAGACAGCAGGTAGATCTGCATGACACTCAGAGGCTATATCTATGTGCTGCAATCTGAGGTGTGGACTGCACCTCTGCAGTATGTGTAGACATACTTGAACTACCTTTGATCTAGGTTGCTCAAATTACAATGGCAGCACGGGCTAGTTGCCCGAGTACATACCCGGCTTGTCCAGTCCATGTTGCTGCAGCTTCACTGCTATTAATACTCAAGTTAGCTGTATCAAAGGTACCTTGGGCATATGTTCGCTGGCTGCAGTCACACCTCCAATTGCAGTGCAGACCTACTCATTGTGTGTGAATGGCGCTCCGTGGATCTCCAGCGTTGCACGGCAACAGTCTGACTGAGCCATATCAAGCCACATAACAACTGATAGGCATGTAGAACTATGCCAGAACCAGAACTGTGACGTCAAACCCATTTGATTTTCACTTCTGCTGAGTGCAGTGGAGTTACTCTGGATTTGCGCTGGTACAGTGTGAGAGAGAGCAGAATTTGGCCCTTCACTTTGCTTATCAGTTTTTCAGTGGTTTCTTGCCACATTAGTTAAATGAATCAGAGTAGTGCTATTGATCTGAGAATGTAAATGATGTAGCCCTGGTGTAGACTTGTCTATAGCATTGGTTCTCAAGCAGGGCTATGCATACCCCTGAGGGGTACATCAACTCATCTACATATTTGCCTAGTTTTACAACAGGCTACATATAAAGCACTAGTGAAGTCAATACAAATTAAAATTTCATACAATGACTTGTTTATACTGCTCTATATACTAGACACTGAAACGTAACTACAATATTTATATTCCAATTGATTTATTTTATAATGATATGGTAAAAATGAGAAAGTCAGCAATTTTTCAGTAACAGTGTGCTGTGTCACTTTTGTATTTTTATGTCTGATTTTGTAAGCAAGTAGTTTTTAAGTGAGGTGAAAGTTGGGGTATGCAAGACAAATCAGACTCTGGAAAGGGGTACAGTCGTCTGGAAAGGTTGGGAGCCACTGGTCTATAGGACTAAGTGTATGCTGTGGTAGCTAGAACCGTCCTTATCTTTCACCCATGGCTCTGCTGAAGGTGGACAGTGGAGACTGTGAGTCAGTTACTGTATATACTTGTTCATAAGCCGAATATTTTTGGTTAAAAAGTGACGCATCAGAGAGCGGGGGTCAGCTTATAAACGGGTCTACATCAACATTTGAACTCTATGGAATCATTGAATTGAATATCTAATACATTGTCGTTTTGTTTACCTGGAGCGTCTGCAGGCCTGGAGCCCCTTGGCTGCCTGTGGCCGCGGTTCGCCGTTCCCAGCCAATGGGTGTGCCACTTCCCGCAGCTCCCATTGGCTGGGAACGGCGAACCGCGGCCACGGGGCCGAGGGGCTCCAGGCCTGCAGACGCTCCAGGTAAACAAAATGTCCCAACCCGCCAGTGGCTTACCCTGATGGGCCGGGAGCCAAAGTTTTCCAACCCCTGAAATATAGGGTCAGCTTATGAAAGGGTCATACAGTTTTTGCTATTTTTACCTAACCATTTTGGGGGGTTGGCTTATAAACGAACAGGCTAATGAATGAGTATATACAGTATTTCAAGTGGTCCCATATTTACATGCCTAGGGCCTCAGCTGACAGCACATGTTTGGCCTGTGCTTGGTGAGCGAAGGCAGAGCATTTCTCATTGATCAAAGGTAGGGTGAGCTTCGTCAAAGCAACCACCATCTCCAGTAAACTTTTCATTTGCATAACGGCCCTTAAACATCTCCGCTGTCAGAGGCAGATAATTGCTTTGGGCAAGTGGGTTCTGTTGCCATGGCGACTGAAAAGCAGAGGAAAATGCTAGGGTTTAGTATTTTCTCTTTTTGCTCTGGTTGGGAGCTACTGAACTGTCCTTTAAAAGGAAATAAAAACACAAGTGGCTGTTGGGCTGGAGGATCCAAACAGAGACTGAAAAGAGTAATAAGATAGACTGTCCCCCGCAATATTATAGCTGGCATCATGGAAAGAGATCTTTAGCTTTGCAAATGTTTTCAAACGTCATTAACCATCTGATGGCTATTCAGTGGCTTATGTGAAACGAGTTAATGGTTCTCAGTTCAGTTCCTACTGGACAAAAGCCCCCACAACAAAAGAAACAATTCACTAGCACAGTTGACTCCCTTGTTAGCATCTCAGCAGAGAGCCCAAGGAGTGAAGGCCTGATGCAAAGCCCACTGAAGTCAATGCGAGAGTTTCCATTGATTTCAATGGGCTTTGATCGGGCCCTGAATGGGCCACGTGAACTTTAACACCCTCTCAGCTTTCTGGGCTCAAAGCTGGAGTATAGTGGCAGGGTGATGGGAAGAGTATACTCCTATTGCCCCAGCTGTGTCTGCGCTGTAGATAAAAGGAGGATGCAGGCTTCTGAATTGTCAGGGGGGCCTTTCCACCAACCCACACGCATACAATAAGGCTGTGATTGAAACACCAACCCAGGGTTCCCACGTTCCGTGCTGCAAAATCTGCACATTATCAGGAAAGATTTTACTCTTTAATATAGGGACAGAAAATAAGCCCCAGGGGCAGTAATAACAGGCAACTGCAAAGAAATCCGAAATTCACTCTTCGCGTACTGCAGGTCTAGAGAATGTCATGGACACAAGCGACAAATAATGAACACGAGCACAAGAGGCAAGGGAGCTATGCCTCTCACTGTTCACATTATGAACTGGATTCTCCACTCTTTTCCTTCATGCCAGTGTAACACCACTGTGTTTAGTGGAGTTACTCCTGATTAACACCAGTGGGAGATCAGAATCAGACTCTTTGTGTTCCCTCTCTCCCTGGGATATACTGCTGCGGCTGAAGTTAGTGGAAGCACTGCTGTTAGATTCCCCTGGATATAATAGGGAGGGAGTGGCCGGCAGGGCATTCTCTGTAAAGGCCTCCCACATCCAGTCCAGATTTGCTGGCTTTCAGTGCACCCTATAGTGCTTGTTTATTTCCCCGGGCCTTTGGAAAGAGGCAGGTGGATTGCAGTACAGACCAATGTCTGGGGGCAGTATATTGTTTGTGTTCGTAGATGGGTTGAACTCGTATTTTGCTTTTCAATTTTTGTAATTTTTATATAATTAACAGGAGGCTCAGAGCCTGTGTGGGCGCTTTGCAAAATACAGAAATAAATGAAAGTTAGTACGATTTGGTAGGCTGCTGTAAGTAACTGAGAGCAGCACAAAGAAAGGAGAGGGCGAAAAGAGAAGAGAGGAGTGGAACAAGAAAAAGGGGCAGAAGGAGAGAGGGAATAGGAAAGAGAAAAGTGAATAAGCAGAGCAGTGGGTGTCTGGGGGAGGGGGATATCTTTGCAATTTTGCAGGTTTTTGCTAAAAAGCAAACGTTTTCAATTTTTCACATTCTCAGTTTTTCAACAAAGACCCAAACATTTTAGATGCAAATGGAAGTTTTTGAGCGAAGATTTCCATTTAGTTAAAAATCCATTTTCCATCGATCCAACGTGGATGAAACTCTTTTGAGCAGCTGTAGCAGTTTGGGGCGCTAAGCTGCGCCTCCGGGTGGTTGTCTCTGGAAGTTAATCTTCTTCATGCAAAGTGGATAGGACGCTTCCTGTTTCTATTTTTACATTTCAAAGTTTGATTGGAACTAATGCACCAGAATAATCGGCTGAAACACAAGACTTTTCCAGCATCTGACTAGCAGCTTTTCTTGCATTTCTTGAAAAATGCCAGACTTTCTGGCCCCTTTAGACTGGCGGCTTTCCCAGACTCCTGAGGCTCAATGTGCAAGGAGCTGAGCAGAATGATGATACTTTTAGTCTTCTCACCAAGCACTCAGCTCTTTGGGGGATCTTGCCCTGATGGCCAAATCCTGCTCCTACTGAAGCCAATGACAGTTTTACTAATGTTTTCGATAGGACCTGGATCTAGCTATAATACATGTGGAACAATGAGGACAGGAGAAACGTGCACTAATTCAACTGCAGTTTGCTTTATTCATGACTCTGCTTGGGCCCAGGCTATTGCATCTTAGGGTGTGTCTACACTACCCGCCGGATCGGCGGGCAGCGATCGATCCAGCGGGGATCGATTTATTGCGTCTAATCTAGATGCGATAAATCGACCCCCGAGCGCTCTCCCGTCGACTCCTGTACGCCAGCGCCGCGAGAGGCGCAGGCAGAGTCGACGGGGGAGCGGCAGCAGTCGACTCACCGTGGTGAAGACACCGCGATAAGTCGATCTAAGTACGTTATTCACGTAACAAAAGTTGCATAATTTAGATCGATCCCCCCAGTGTAGACCAGGCCTTAGTCTGCTAATTAGTTTTCCTTTAGCTGAAGAGAAAATATTCCCATTGATAGTTAATTTCAGCCATCAAAATTCCTTCTTTGAAGCTGATTTTGGAATGAGCAGTATCAAAGTGCTTGCTTCTTGCCTGGGATACAAGCTGCTCACTGTCTAGATGTTTTTTTGGAATAAATAGCAGCTGAGTCATGGCACTTCTGAGGTGGCTTTTAGTGCTGCCCAGTGGGTTGTGGTTGGATGAAGTCCAATGAGATGCAGATTTTCAGCAATAAGACATAGTCATCCACTGGAACAACTTACCAAGGCATGTAATAGATTCTCCATCACTTTAATTCTTTTAAAATAAGAATGGATGTCTCTCTAAAAGAGGGGCTGTATTTCAACCACAAGTTACTGGGTTTGATGCAGGGATTAGAGGGTAAAATTCTCAGACCTGTGTTATGCAGCATGTCAGACTAGATGGTCATAATAGTCCCTTCTGGTCTTAAAATCTATGAATAGCAGTAGAGCTTACTGATAAAGGTGTCCATGTTAGTCACAATCAGGAACGCCGCCAACTTTTTCGGCGCCCTAGGCAACGGAAGGTCCCGCCCCCAAAATTCCGCTGACGACCGGGGCACCGACGCCCCCCAAATAGTAGCGCCCTAGGCAACCGCCTAGGTCACCTAATGAGTTGCGCTGGCCCTGGTCACAATTGCTAATTGAAATGATAGCGTTTGTTACTAATATTAATATAACTACTTCCACGGTTTCTATTGCACCTTTCATGAGTGTCATGGAGATGGGACAATAAAGCAAATAAGCAAGATACAGAAACTGGAAAATCCAGCAAATTAAGGGTAAAAATAAGTGGAGAAAGGTAATATTTTTCAGTTTAGGTTAAGATAGCCAAGGAAGTCAGCTATAAAGTTATGGGAGGGAGTTTCATCAAGCAGGGACAACATGAGCAATTACTTCATATTTAGAAGCAGTGAATGGCAACACCGTAATACAAAGGCCAGTATTAAGGAGTGGGGAGGAGCATACTGTAGGCACTAACTGAGATACATAACCATGAAAGAGGCTGGTGGTAGGAAGGATTCAAAACCTGGTTTGTAGTATGGAGTGACCAATGCATTTTAAAGAGATGCATCTTCAAAAGAGCCTTATCTGAGACTTCAAATTTTCCCTTATGGTTTTGGGCTTGCTAAAGCCACAGGATGGTCCCAAAGCCCACAGGATCCAGACTGTGCAGTCCACCTTTTTCAGTGCATGGCAGAGCTGCTCCACCCTGCAGTCTCCCAGTTGGTTCTTGCTGAGATCCAACTCTACAGTGAATGGTTCTGGCTGAGAAGGGAAGCGAGAGCTGGGCAGCAGCGGGCAGTGTGGCCACAGCGATGCAAGTCCGGGGCGTGCAGCTGGAATCTGGCATTTTTCATGCCCAGATCCCCCAGGTCACGTCTCTCGCTCAGCTCCAGTCTCACAACCCTCTGCGCAGCTCCCAGCAGAGAGGAGAGCTGCTGGCAGTGCTCGGCAATGAGGCTGCCGGTCCAGAGGTGGAGCTCAGTGCAGTGGCACTTAATTTCATGGGCTGGTTCTTAATTTCAAACGCCGTCCTGGAGTCCATGAAGAAGTAGGTGTAATTTGCCTGTTTCCAGACCCTGTAAACACCAGAACATAAGAATGGCCGTACTGGGTCAGACCAAAGGTCCATCTAGCCCAGTATCCTGCCTTCCGACAATGGTCAATGCCAGGTGCCCCAGAGAGAATGAACAGAACAGGGAATCATCCAGTGATCCATCCCCTGTCGCCCATTCCCAGCTTCTAGCTAGTGCTATCACAAGTAGAAGCACAGTTACAGTAATCCCACAGCCTTGGAAATAATCACCTGTCATTTCTCTCAGTGCTTCTCCTTTGCTCTTGCCAGTGGGGCTTTGTACATCAAAGGGACTTCAGTGCACTACATAGGAACAGCACTTTCTTCGCTCTGAGACTCCTTCTGCTCCTCTTCCTCCCATGGCAGTGTTCCCTTGTACTTTGGTCAGCCCAGGAGATCTGGGAAAGGCAAGTGCTAGTGAAACATTCTGCTCTGTGATTGGCCACCTCATGGTGAGGGACACATCTCTTAGCCACTCCGGAATGAGCCGGCACGACTTAGTTGTTGATTGACATATTTAGGTCGGCACTAGAGCGGCAGAAAACGTTTGCAGTGAAATCAGGACATGCTCGCTACCCCCCTGGTTTCAGGGTGTGTTGCAGACTTGAAACTCGGGACCATTGTCACTGAAAGGATCTGAGCGTGCCTAGGCCATGCCTAAGCGTGCTTGGGATAATTTATGGGTTGACATCAAAATCATGCTTAATGCACAGCTCCGTATGGTTTTGATATGAAACCTGGAGGTTTTGGTTTTGCACCACATGAACTTCACCTCCCTATGCAGGCCAGTCTGCAGGGTGGGCAAGCAGGCTCCAGAAATTGGCTGCACCTACGGGAGCTGCAGGTGAAGATTAACCCCCCATTGCTTTTCTGCAGGGAGCTGAATGACCAATAGCTGGCCCTGTGTAGCAGCTCCTTAGGGGGTGGTTGTGAGAAGCATGTTCGGTGGAAAGTCTGAAGGGATCACTAGTGAAGTAGTAACAAGTGACACATAAACGCCGTGAGACTTTATAATCACGCCAGTATCCTGAACAGTGACGTCTTCTCCCAAGTGCGGCCAGATCCTCAGATCAGCTGCACTGATTTACACCAGCTGAGGATCTGGCCCTTTACCTTCAGGCAGCAGCGACTCGGAATCAGGATCACAGTGAAAACTGGCAACAGTACCCTCAAGTGTCACTTCCAACCCCCTTTACTCCCACGGTGGAGTATCAGAGGAAGACTTTTGAGGAAGAGATGGGCCTGACCCAGAACTCCAGATCCAAATACCACCTGGGCCCAACTCTGTTGCTGTAGAAACTAGTCCTTTACGTGCTCTGCCCTGATTATCGGTGCACCCACGTATGTTCTGCGTGCCACTAGGAACTGATCTACCTGCAGCACGTGAACAGCACCCCAGGGGCATTTGGCCGCAACAAGCCAGGATATTCACCAGCACACAAGGTGTTAATCCTCGGCAGCTTGTGTTCAGAGCCAGGGCACAGCGTTGTGCCAGGAGCTCCTCCCTTCATCCCCCCAGGTTTGGACCAGACAAAGGATTCTTGATTAGGAGACGCTTTGGTACATCTCATTTTTTCCTCTTCCAGTTGCTGGGTACCTGCATGCTGCCTTTGCAGCTTCGTCTCGAGCGACAGGGCTGTGTGTGTGCTGCTTGAATGCCGATATAAACCTCACAATGCAGAACCTTTTGTAGAGCATGTGACGGTCAGATGAGACTGGCTGGAGCCTTTCACTAATTGGCATTTTGATTTAAGCCTAGAGGGACATTAAGCTTCTGCCCTGGATAATTGTGATAATTCACTGGTTGATGGGGATTACTCAATTAATCTGTTTTACACTCATTAAGGGAAAATGGTAAATGGCCCTTGGCCACCGAATGATATTCCTGTATAAATCCGAGCGTAGGATTTCTCTCTTTGTCGGAGATGGCGCACGGCAGGTCGGGAGGGTGATTCTGAGTTGGAATGGGGCCTGTATGCGTAGTGGGTTGGGAAAAAGTGGCGGTATGGTGAGTGGGTCTCTGAATTCACCCGAAAGGCTTGCCTACGTGGCGAGTTCACACACGGCAAGCCGGGGGGTGAATCTATGATGCACTAGCTGCTGCACAGTTGTTGGCCACGCGGACCCTGCGCCCACTTACTAAAAGTTCCCTCGTGCACTTTGTCATCCTCCAGTTCCAAGGAGCAGTACGTCAGAGCACACGAGGAAACTTTCAATGTGTGGCAGCAGGATCCACGTGGCCAGTGAGTGCCTGGCGAGCTAGTGCACAGTAGATTCACGCCCTGGCTTGCCGGGCACTAAATCGCCATGTAGACAAGCTGTAGGTGGCAGAGGAGAGCACAGAGCGCTTACAGTCGCTGGGATGGGTTTCTAGCAGAGACAGAAGCAGTGAGAGTAGAGATGCTGGGGCGGGAAATATTGTGGGAGGAAGCTAAGGGGCGCTGAGTGCAGCTGTGAGGGCGAGGCCGCTGGGATTCCTTCTTTTGTTGTCTTAAAGTGCTTGGTGTGGAGTTAAGGATTGTAAAACGCTGCCAGATTGACAGCTCTGGAGGCGTAACCCTCTCCCTACCCACATGACAGGTGCAGCACGGATCCTGGCAGTGCACGTTTCCCCTCCCTGCTCCAGCAATGTCCTACTGTTACTTCTAGTGGTGAGAGGGGAGACCAGTCTCAATGGCCCGTCCAGTCCTCCGGTCTCTCCTGAAACTCCGAACCAGGGGGCTAATTACGCTGTTGGCTGGTGACGTGGAGGAAGGCTTGTCCGCTGGGCGCTGGACTGAGAATAGCAATTCACTTCCACAAAGCTGGGGGGAGAGGGTGTGGATTTGGGGGATATGTTTGGGAGAAGCCAAGTGACCAAGAAGGAAGTTACCTCCTAATGGTTTCATGCCTTTGGGAGGATCCAGTTGCTGTTTCAGAATCGGTATGTTTAAATCACAGCCCCCATCCCCGTGTGTAGGGTTGTGTGAATATAGTGCTCAGGAAAGCAAGGGGCAAAGACAACTGTCTAGAGCCAGGCACAGGGGGCGTTATCCTGCAAACCCAGCAAAACTCCCACCAGCCTTTGGGAGGGGATGGGGAATCGTGTTCCGTACTGTGCCCACCGTTCACTTCATCCCAGATTCAGCGCGCTCAGCTACCATGCCATGACCCCCTTTTCTGGGATGCCCCTGGCACCACCACCCATCTAGTTTGGACCCTGCCTCCTCCTCTCTAGCTGGGACCACCCTCCAGTTTAGTAATATGGAAGGGGGAGGGGCCGCGACCCCTGACACCTGCTTGTGACCCTCAAATTGGGAATGGAGGAGATCCCAGAGGGCTCACTGTGCCAACCTCTTTACTGCGGTGACCCATTACCTCTTGCTGCAGGGCCTTCATTTCCAAAGTAAGGTCACTCCCCCTGCTTCAGAAACAAACCCGTTTGTCTTGTCAAAGGCTGGCTCTCCTGCATCCCTGGCACACCCAGCGCTCTCACTGAAGTCAATACGACGGGCATTCAGGGAGGGGAGGTTCCATCCCTAAACGTCAACTGAACACTCAGGAATACTTTCCAAACCAATACTGCCAGGTGCTTAGGCAGGACGTTAGGGGTGTTACAACGCAGACAGATTGGAGAAGAGCTTCGATTTTTTTCTGAAGACCAACAATGTCAATTTCATTCATGGATTTATTGCTCTAAGTAACATTTAATTTACTCTTCTCCCCCCCCCCCCTCTTTTTCTCTTTCCCACCAGTTATTTGTTTCTCCTGCGTGTGGCATGGCTGCCTACCTGCCTCTGAGGCCCTTGATCTGTTGCGCTGTAGAAGACTAGAGCATCTTAACTTCCATGAAAGCCGTCTACAACCATTCTGCTGGGCATCCTCCTTTCCTCTCTCCTCATCCAGCTGCACTGTGTCTGTCAGAAATATCCATCCAGGATAATAAAGATCAGTGGGGGGCATAGGCGGCCGTTGGAGGAGGCTAGCCCTGGCCCCTCCCCTTCTGCCCCCCGTCTCCTCCTCCCCTTCTGCCCTCCCCCTCCACTTTTGCCCCCTCCCCCCGCAGGAGGCCAGAGCACCCACACCACGGCCCCCAGGCCCAGCGCCGGGTGACGAGGCTCCAGTCCCGGTGCTCCGGGCGGCCAGCCCCAGAGTGCCAGGCAGCAGCGCTCTGTGCTCTGGCCAGCCCTGGTGCTTCGGGTGGCATGACCAGCCCCGGTGTGCTGGGTGGCAGCGCCCCCAGCGCTGGTGCTCTGGAGCCAGCCACGCTGTCCCCGGCCCTGGTGCTCCGAGCAGCACGGCCCCCGCACCAGTCACCCTGAGTCCCTGCAGGAGGCAGGCCAGCCAGCCCCAGGCAGCCAGTTAGGGCAGAGCCCTGGGAACCGCAGAACAGGGCCTGGCCTGGGGGCGGAGCGTGGGCGGGGCAATGCTAGGCTGTTTGGGGAGGCACAGCCTACCCCTGCCTACGATACCCGCCGCCCATGGTGAGGGCGCCTTTTATTTAATTTAGAAGATTTTTCTTTCTGATCTAATGGAGTCAACCCATTGATGTTTCCTATATTAACCGCACCAGCCACCCTCATGCCTCAGCAAGTGGAATAGTTTAGCCAGCATTTGGTACATCTGAAGGGTTCTGATTATGTCTCAGGGCTCCTCAGGAAGATAGTGAACTCCCAGTATACATGAAATAGCTTGGTTGGAATAGAACTGTAGTTCTCCAAAGAAGATGCTTTCTACGGTAGTAGAAGTGCAGTGGGTTTCAGTCTGTCCTATGGGAATGGGTAGAAGCAGATGATTTTCTGCCCTCCCTGGCTACAGCAATTGGATCTGAAACAAAGACAACCCATGTAGAAATGTGAGGAATCTTTATGTGGCTTTAACAGGTTCTATTTAGCCAGCAGCACCAACTCAGAACAGGAAATGTGTGCAAACACAGGCTGATCTTTAGTCCCCGTATGTAGTATGCTATCAGCTCTCACAGTACTTACAATGAACCTGATGCTGCATTGAAAGAAACGAGACTTTTCCCATTGACTTCACTGGGCCCAGAATCCGGCCCAATATGACAGACACAGTGGGTGCAGATTTCAACTAACAATTTAACTATGTGCAGAATAACAGGCTTGTTGCAAATAATGAGCCTGCAGCCAAGGCTCAAGCAGAACTCCCATTGTCTTCAAGTTTCCAATACTAATCAGCTGATACCATTGGAGCGTTACATTCCGAGCCTGATTCCTTGCATGCTGCAGATACCCACAGGAGTTTTGCCTGTACACAGACAACAGGAGCGATGCCCCTGTTTTTAATAAGCTCTCTCCTTCCCTGTCTTTCACCAGCATGTGCTACTTATCACTCCCTTCCATCTAAGCAAGGCAGTTGTGTCCTCCATCAAATGCAAAGTCCTCCAAAGGCAGATTAAGACCATTGGATCCCACGTGTGTAAAGATCTTATTGTACTCCGAGGCGTTGCATTTTCCCCTTGTTGTGTAAGCCTCACTCTCATTCACATCAGGTCCTGCATGTATCTCGTGGGGAATCACTCTCATTGGTGCAGAAATTGTTTTTGCTTTTCCTATTAGCGTGTTTGTTTCAGCTGAGGTCGCTTTCACTGCAGCAGGTCAGATCTATTCATGATATTTCCAATGGATGTCTCTGAAAAAGACCTTCTCCTGCTTATGTCATGTAGGTTAGATCTGTGTTAGTACCACACGGGATAGGTTTGTGTTAGCGTCACACAGGTTGGATTTGTGTTAGCATGGTGCATGCTGGATGCTCTGCTGCATATCCCGCTCTTGTCACTGAGGTGGTGAGAATATCCTGTCAGAAACAGCTGGGTGTGCACATTTTCTCCCTCCGTATGTGTAAAAGGGTGCTTGTGTGCAGCTGGAGAGTGGTAGCTCTCTGATCATAGCAAGCAAATGTGGCACTGGTGGTCTGAGGGGAGTATGCAGCAGTTGGGAGAAAGCAGAAGGAATGAATTCTTTTTTGGGGGGTGGGTCAGAGGTGTCCAGCAGCTGGCCCCTGGACTGGATCTGATGTGCTGGACATATTTCTGCGACCCACATGGCATGTACAGATTCTGAATAATCTAAGCTTTTGTTTAAAAGAAAAGCATCTAACCCTCATGTCTGCAAATGTAACTTTCCAAATGGTATTACTACAGCCCATCAAAATTGCTGCCAAATCTTTACATTAAGGGCCCAATCCTTCAGCCCTTTTCCAGGCAAAACTCCTGTGACCTGCAGCTGCCAAGGTCAAGGCTGAGGGGTGTGTGTGTGTGTGTGTGTGAGAGAGAGAGAGAGAGAGAGAGAGAAACTTGTGCTGGTCTTGTTGTCCATCCTGTACTAGCTCAGTGGACAAAGGATTTGGGTCCCTAGGGCTGCCAAGCCAGCACTTTTCGCCAGTGCTAGCCTCCCACAAAGCCATCCATGCCACTGATTCTCCCTCAGCATTAATTAGATGGGAGAATTCTGGGCTGCAGCTCCAAAGCTCACACATGGCAGATTAGCTGCATGACTTTGATGGGAGAATCGGGGCTAAAAAGCCTACGCAAGGTTTTCGAGGCTTGCCTGGAAGATCCCTGACTTTACCTGCCTTTCCTTCTCTCTCCTCCAGTTTATTCAAGACAAAATAGCTGTGCTGCGCTTCAAAGGAAGCTGCGTGAATAAACACCCTGCCGTTAATTTCTTGCCTTCAATTGCTCATTCGTTTGTGGCTGACATATAACATAGTCTGAGCTATTCAAATCACCATTTAACCACCTTTCCACAGCAGATATTGTTTCTGAGGCTTTTTAATTGTGGTGTTTATATTTTGCAATGTGTTGGTTCCTGTCGCCTTTAACTAATATTGAATGATCTAATCTGTGTCTGCTAAATGAATCTATTTTAGCTCCATTAGAATAACCCTGTAATTGAATGCACATAGGCTGTGATGGAGTAGGCGTCGCTATACAATACATGCATCTAATGGAACCACATATGGTCTGTAGATGCACTTAGCATTAGAATCATAGAATCATAAAAGATTAGGGTTGGAAGAGACCTCAGGAGGTCATCTAGTCCAACCCCCTGCTCAAAGCAGGACCAACACCAACTAAATCATCCCAGCCAGGCCTTAAAAACCTCTAAGGATGGAGATTCCACCACCTCCCCACGTAACCCATTCCACACCTTCACCACCCTCCTAGTGAAACAGTGTTTCCTAATATCCAACCTAGACCTCCCTCACTTCATCTTGAGGCCATTGCTCCTTGTTCTGTCATCTGCCACCACCGAGAACAGTTTAGCTCCATCCTCTTTGAAACCCCCCTTCAGGTAGTTGAAGGCTGCTATCAAATCCCCCCTCACTCTTCTTTTCTGCAGACTAAATAAGAATTGATGATACCCTGATTAGATGAGCTGCTTGGATGCTAGCCTGTATTTGTTTTCAATTGTAATGAGGGTTAAACGGGAGAAAGGTGCTCAATAGGGAATCCTGTAACTGCATTTTCTTTTAAAGAGTAGTTTTGAGTACCCACCCAACTTTAATGCTTTTGCATCTTTGTTTTACAGAAAAAAACCATTGATGTTTATAGAAGAGAGGTAATTTGACCTTCACTTCTTTGCAAATATTAGGTGTTTGTCTATTATTGTTGTTGTTGGAATTTGTGTTGCATTAGTGCCCAAAGATAGGTGCTTCTCATACACACAGATCAACGTTGTTCCTGCCTCAAAAAGCTTTCAATCTAATGCATTTTCAGGAAATGTCCCTGCATTGCACTGACATCATTGTGGGAAAGCTCTCAGTGGGATTAAACAATGTGGTGGTAAAAACACTCCCACCGTTGCTGAATGCTGATGGAGCTGCACCAGTGGTAGAGCCATGATAGGAAATATCCCAAAAGTTGCTGGCATAGAGACAACCAAGTAGCAATGATAATTGCACACCTAAATCCTCCAGAGCATCTAGAATCATAGAATATCAGGGTTGGACGGGAACTCAGGAGGTCATCTAGTCCAACCCCCTGCTCAAAGCAGGCCCAATCCCCAGACAGATTTTTGCCCCAGATCCCTAAATGGCCCCTCAAGGATTGAACACTAAACCCTGGGTTTAGGAGGCCAATGCTCAACCCACTGAGCTATCCCTCCCTCCNCCGCTCCCAGATAACATGGCTCAGTACCAGGTAGATTGCAGGGTAGGGGGGAAGGAATCCTCCCCAGAGGACATGGAGCAGCTGCACAGCCAATGCATGGAGATTGCTTCAGCCCAATGATAGGAACGGTGGCTTCCACGTGTGAAGGTCATGGGGCTAGGGCTCAGACACCCTGCTGTCCTTCCCTGCCTTCCTCCATAGCCACACACTGCTGGGTAAGAGGTGCACAGCCTCC
This sequence comes from Platysternon megacephalum, assembly GCA_003942145.1. NCBI lineage: Eukaryota > Metazoa > Chordata > Testudines > Platysternidae > Platysternon > Platysternon megacephalum. Next base: position 3,284,709 of record QXTE01000154.1, on the reverse strand, counting down.
CAAATCCTCAGGGCTGCACCAGTCCCACGGCCTGAATGCTCTCCACACCCCCAGGAGAAGGCAGGACTTGTCTGTGTGCAATTCCAAATACTATCCCACTATGACATGTCACCATCCCCTCGCACTTTCGGTTGATTGATTCTCTGGCCTGTGTTAGGCAAGAGGTCAGACTAGATGATCAAAAATGGTCTCTTCTCTCCTTAAAATGTACGAATCTCCCAGGCCCACAACTGCCCCTGTCCCAGCATTGCCAATCCCAAGCACTCAAAATTCCTGAGTGACGAGCCCCTACCCCACATCATGAGATTGGTTTAAACTCATGAATGTTTAAATATCCTGTAATACATTTGGGGGGAAAGGGAGTTGCCTTCTGGGTTTTGAGCCCTTAGAGGTCACATTCTCAGGTTTTCCTCCACAACCATGAGGGACAGAAACTTGTGGGGGGGGGAGGTTTAAATGAAAACTGGGATCGTCTGATGTCATCACATGACTCCAAGAGCTGGAGCTTTAAGACAAAACACCAAATTTCACAAGACTTGCAGTAAAATCGCAAGAGAGGGTGGCACTATATGCAAAACAGCTGGCGGGGCTTGACGTGCCTAGACTGGACTCCAACGTAACTGTCCAGCACATGTGACCTCTTTGCCAATTAAGCACTACCCACATCAAATCTAGCTAGGTCCTTATGACGGTCTGGCTGGATGTTCAGTCAGTGTCCATCACTGGCGATTTTACGCCATCTAAGCTTCCAGCGCCCAGGTCACGTAGCAGCAGTGCTTGGTAAACATGCTTTGTAATTTGTTGAGTATCAGAGGGGTAGCCGTGTTAGTCTGGATCTGTAAAAGCAGCAAAGAATCCTGTGGCACCTTATAGACTAACAGAGGTTTTGCAGCATGAGCTTTCGTGGGTGAATACCCACTTCTTCGGATGCAAGTCTTGCATCCGAAGAAGTGGGTATTCACCCACGAAAGCTCATGCTGCAAAACCTCTGTTAGTCTATAAGGTGCCACAGGATTCTTTGCTGCTTTTACAGATCCAGACTAACACGGCTACCCCTCTGATACTCAACAAATTACAAAGCATGTTTACCAAGCACTGCTGCTACGTGACCTGGGCGCTGGAAGCTTAGATGGCGTAAAATCGCCAGTGATGGACACTGACTGAACATCCAGCCAGACCGTCATAAGGACCTAGCTAGATTTGATGTGGGTAGTGCTTAATTGGCAAAGAGGTCACATGTGCTGGACAGTTACGTTGGAGTCCAGTCTAGGCACGTCAAGCCCCGCCAGCTGTTTTGCATATAGTGCCACCCTCTCTTGCGATTTTACTGCAAGTCTTGTGAAATTTGGTGTTTTGTCTTAAAGCTCCAGCTCTTGGAGTCATGTGATGACATCAGACGATCCCAGTTTTCATTTAAACCTCCCCCCCCCACAAGTTTCTGTCCCTCATGGTTGTGGAGGAAAACCTGAGAATGTGACCTCTAAGGGCTCAAAACCCAGAAGGCAACTCCCTTTCCCCCCAAATGTATTACAGGATATTTAAACATTCATGAGTTTAAACCAATCTCATGATGTGGGGTAGGGGCTCGTCACTCAGGAATTTTGAGTGCTTGGGATTGGCAATGCTGGGACAGGGGCAGTTGTGGGCCTGGGAGATTCGTACATTTTAAGGAGAGAAGAGACCATTTTTGATCATCTAGTCTGACCTCTTGCCTAACACAGGCCAGAGAATCAATCAACCGAAAGTGCGAGGGGATGGTGACATGTCATAGTGGGATAGTATTTGGAATTGCACACAGACAAGTCCTGCCTTCTCCTGGGGGTGTGGAGAGCATTCAGGCCGTGGGACTGGTGCAGCCCTGAGGATTTGGGAGGCTGTGCACCTCTTACCCAGCAGTGTGTGGCTATGGAGGAAGGCAGGGAAGGACAGCAGGGTGTCTGAGCCCTAGCCCCATGACCTTCACACATGGAAGCCACCGTTCCTATCATTGGGCTGAAGCAATCTCCATGCATTGGCTGTGCAGCTGCTCCATGTCCTCTGGGGAGGATTCCTTCCCCCCTACCCTGCAATCTACCTGGTACTGAGCCATGTTATCTGGGAGCGGATTTCCCCAGGTGGGTGTGAAATGGTCACATTCTTGAGGAAGGCCTGGGAGGGCTAGTGGTTATAACGGGGGAAAGGAGTCAGGAGTTCTTGTTCTGTGCTTGCCTCTGCTTCTGTCTCCCCTCTGTGGCCTTGGGCAGGTCACATACACCTCTCTGTGCCTCAGTTTCCCAGTCTGTGAACTGGAGCTGAGGGCACTTGCCTACCTCCCAGGGGTGCTGTGATGCTTAATTAGCTAACATTTGCTGATGAAACTCTTCACACAGGAGTGACTAGCCCTGTCTCTATACTGGATCAAACCCAGTCCCTAGAGCCAAGCTTCCCTCAGCTTTGAGGAAATGTGGACTTTGAGCCAATCTCAGAGATCGGGCCTGACTCTAATCCTTATTGGTTAGAGCAGGATCAGTCCCCAGACAGTATGCACACATCACAGTGCTTTATTGATCCAGGAGGAGCTGGAAATTCACTGTAACCTGAGCAGATGGGTTTAGATTTGCAGCTCGATTAGAATATATGGCTTGGACTGAATGATGCGAGCGCTGAATGCCTTGGCATTCCCACTGAGAAGATAGTATCAAGTGTGCTGGTGTCAAACCCACAATATGCTTTGTGCAGCAACCTTGTATAGTTATAGGCAGGGCCGGCGCAACCCATTAGGCGACCTAGGCGGTCGCCTAGGGCGCTACTATTTGGGGGGCGCCGGCGCCCCGGCCGGCCGTGGAATTTTGAGGGCAGGACCTTCCGCCGCCGCTGTTGGGGGCGGCATTTCGGGGGCGGGACCTTCCGCCGCCTAGGGCGCCGAAAAAGCTGGCGGCGCTCCTGGTTATAGGATTGGTGCCAAGATATCTGTTAGCATCACTGCTGTGGACAGCACGCACCCAGCTTTGAACACGTGAGAGCAGCGTAGCCTGGGATGAATTTTAAACACAGAAACCCGATGAATTTTTCAAAAGTGAAGAAGGGGAAAAAAAACCGTTCACAGCGTGTTAATGAAATTGGTTGTAATGACAAGTCTGGCCGGCCCCTGAACTGGAGGTGGGACATGAAATATTTCTCTGCTTTGCTCCTACTAGAACAGAAGAGACTTTGGCTTCATACGTAAAGCAGCTCAAAGTGCTGTGCAGAGTAATGAGTTATACAGTGGAGAGGAACGTGATAGCCAGCTGGGGCATGCTCAGCCATGTCCCATTACCCAGGGTTCACTGAGACAGGCTGCTGGACAGGACAGCCCCTGGGAGGGAACCCATTGCAGCAAAATTAAAAAGATGCCATTTTTGTAAGGAAGCTGCTCAAGGTCCTTCTTGAAGTTGTCCCCGAAGTCCATAAGTCAGGTTGTCTGGATCCCAGTTCAGGTTCCTGCAACATCCGTTTTCCTTTCTGTCTGCTCCCTTCCTCTCATATCAAAGCAGCAACCATACTGTGAGGGAATCTGAGCTCCCGATTCCTGGGTTCTATTCCTCGCTCTGCTTCTGAAGTCACTGTGTGACCTTGGGTGTGTCTTAAGTTCAGCTCCCAAACGCTGGGACCCCCCCCGATCACTGGCCACTTTTGAAAGACAACATACAGGCCTGCATTTGGTGGGTGTTTTCGTTGCGTGTTGTGGCTGGATGGGAAAAGACTCATTGTTCTTATTAATTATTATGCGCATTGCATTAGTACCCAGAGGTCCCATTCGGGATCCGGACCCCATTATACATGCACTTAGGAAGAGGTCCAAGCCCTGTGTAATAATTTCCTTAGGTTTATAAACATGCTGGTTGAAGTGCTGCCTGCAGCCGATCATCTTGGTTTCATCTGAATTATTTTCAGGCTTGTGAAGTACAGTGATCAGTTCCTCTCCAATGATCCCATCATGTCTGGATGCCTCCCCAGCAACCCCTGGATAACTGATGACTCTGAGTTCTGGGAGCTCAATGCAAAGCTGTACGTATTTACTCTCCCACCAACTTGTGGCTTACAAAGCCTTTACGTTGCGGGATATTGGGGGAAAAAAAGAAGCATTGACCTGCTCATGATATCCACTCTCCTGTGATAAGTGGCGATGCTTTCCTATTCTTAGCATGTGAGGTGGCTTGACCGTGAAAAGGTCAGTGGTCCCTGGGCAGTGTTGACGTCTGTACTTGCAGTATCATCTGCCTTCTCTTTAAGTGTAGTCTTCCTTAATGGGGTGGGAGTTCATAAATTCATACCATGCCTCTGGGCCTAATTCTGCTCTTGGATGAGTGTGAGGGGCTCCCATTCACCCGAGAGCAGAATGTGGCCAATTATGAGCAAGGGAGCATCCTTAGCTAAGTTATCGGTGTGGACCCCAGTCCTGAGGTCCTGAGCAGGCAAAACTTCACCAAGAGATTTCCCTGCCTAAGGCCTGAAGCATCAGCCCCATACAGTGTGTCCCCTAACGAAGCTATTCCATTGCAAGTGCACACGTGAACTGGTCAGTTAAACAGGGTACACCGCTGTGTTGTGTTGCTGATGGGGTGCAATGACCCCCCAGCCACTGCAGCCTCCAGATGGATATTTTGTGTTGGATTCTAACCTCACGCCAATGTAAATCAGCAGTAGCAAGCCAATGGTGTGGCACCAGTATAGAACTGGTGTAAATCAGAGCAGAATCGGCCCCTCTGACTGTCATTCCTGATCCCACTGTGCAGAAGGTTGTTTAATTGCCACTTACCTAGTGGGCTGACCTCAGGAGCTCATTACAGCAGACCGGAAAGCAGACAGCGCTAGGAAATCTCTTGGCACTCCAGCGAAGGGCGTTCTGTTTTTAATTAATATGCCCAATCCCGCAGTGAGCAGTGAGCTGACTCCAGAGGGAAACGGTGGTGTTTGTGCTCAAACCTTTGCAGAGTGGAAATCCCTACCAGGATGCGCGTGGAGCGATGGGCCTTTAATTTTAACGAGCTGATGAGGGACCCGAAAGGCCGGCAGAACTTCCAGCTGTTCCTGAAGAAAGAATTCAGTGGTGGGTCTGTGTTCCTGTCCCTCCCCCATCACCCTCTCAGCATCGCTACAGCATATTTACAACACACCGTGGCAGCTGACGGGGTATTTTTAGAAAGCCATTACCTTATAATAGGGGCAGTGGTCTGAGACAAAAATGGGAAGGCTTAAGAAGTGACGTTGATGGTTGGGGAGACAGGCTGTGGAGTCAGTGCATGCAATACCATCTAGTGGCACAGGACATAAAATGCAACAGCAAAGAACCCACTCTGCAAAGTGAGCTGGTTTGTTGCCAGAGCACCTACAAATCAACTGATGCTAATAAGAAATTGCACATGTCAATTTTATATGCACTTAGGGTGAAATTCATCCGTGTGCAGAGAGCCATCAAAAAGCCTACGCCAAACAGAAGGCCTCAGGGTGACTGTCATATTCGGAGAGTTTCAGGCGCACGGCTAACAAATATTGACTCAAGTGAATTCAATTGAGGGTTTTTATTTCACTCAGCCGTCATTTTCTTTGTCCCTCCCCCACCCTTGTCACTGATCCCTCATTATTCAGGAGAGAACCTGGGGTTCTGGGAAGCCTGTGAGGACCTGAAGTATGGAGACCAATCCAAGGTCAAAGAAAAAGCAGAAGAAATTTACAAGTGAGTGTTAGGACGCCTTGGTTTTCAGTCAAGCTTCCTGATGTGTTGCCATCCCCATCCTTGTCTTGTGTTGCTCTCCTCTAGGAAAAGTGTATTGCTGAGTATCTGCCAGGCTTTCCCTGGGGAGCTGGCATGAAGCACGCATGTGGGATAGTCCCACTGAAGGAAGGAAGCCCCTTTAGATAAAGAAAACAAACGTTGTTTTATTATAAAGCAACTTTCCCCCCTCCCCTATCCACCCACCTGATTCATACAAGGGAGAGGGTTAGTCTTGCTGGGAGACAAAAGCTCTGGGTTCTGCCTAAGTCTTATTCTGTGTTGTTCAGCCTCCTCTCTCCGGTCGGGAGAATGGGGATGGTGTTATGTCCATACTTCTCATTAGTGTTATGAGGCTTCATTCATTAATATTTGTGAAAGCGCATGGAGCTTTCCGGATGAGAGGCTAACGCAAAGCCTATGGAAAGACCCACATTGGGTTTTGGAGCAGGTCCTGAGTGCAAAATATTGTTAATACTGTAAATTGTGGCATCAAAGCATGTAATTGTAGGTGGTGCCTGAGGCGTTCGTTCTGGCAAAAGGGAGGTTTACTACCCTAGGGTATGACAAAGAACCAGTGGTGAATTCTGGCTGGCAGTTGGAAGCACTTTTCGTTCCATCCGTGGAAGCAGAACAGTCTCTGTTAGTTCTCACCTCGTGAAATTGACCGTTTCTGGTTTCAGACTCTTCCTGGCTCCAGGGGCAAGGCGCTGGATTAACATTGATGGCACAACGATGGGCATCACAGTCAAAGGTCTCAAGCACCCTCATCGCTACGTTTTAGATGCTGCTCAGACTCATATTTATATGCTCATGAAAAAGGTTTGTCATTTGCTTACAAATCCGGAAGGCATCCCAGCTTGTCTGTGCCTTTCCGTGTCTCTGCATGCTGGCAACTGTCGCTCCCAGGTGACCCCTATTTGAAAGGAGACAACTTGCTGCCCTGCAGTGGGAAAGAAATGGTACATGCCATCCTATTATAAGGCAACATGCTCTAGTTAGTGGATAGAACTCAGGGCTATGAGCTAGGAAGTCCCAAATTCAAATCTTAACTCTGCCACTGACTCACACTAAGCCTTGGACAAATCACTTAGCTCCTCTGTGGCTCGTTTTTCCTATCTGTCAATTGGGGATGATAATACTGTCCTAGATTATAAGGCTAGGAGTGACCATTATGATCATCTAATCTGATCTCCGGTACAACACCGGCCACAGAACTTCCCTGAATTAATGGTGCTATATGAGTGTTGTTTTGTGACGTTATAGATGCCCACTCTATTCGGTATCTATCATTTTGCATCCCAGATCAGGTCAACATGTGGGAGGAAGCACATTTTAGCATAGTGCGTTCCAGCGATAATTGTGGGAAGGTTCAGAATACTGGGATACAAATGGGTGACTTTGGTGCCAAGAACATATGCTGTGGTGCTGCCTGTGAAAAATACCTTTTTTGTCCTGTGTTTTCATGCACTTTCCCTTGGTCCGTAGGCAGGTACCCTATTGTAGAGCTGATGTTTGGAGCCGTGTTGACTCACAGATAGAGCAAGTCAGTGCAGTCCATTAAACTACGGTAACAAGAAATAACGCCCCAGCTGAGACCTCCCCTCACTTATGATCTAGACAGGACACTTAGGAAAGAGGGGCATTGGGGACCAGATCTGCAGCTGGGGGAAATTGGCATTGATGTCAATGGAGCTGTGCTGTTTTGCACCAGCTGAGGACATGGCCCAGCACTAGATCATGAAGTACACTGCCATGACAGTGAGGGGACCTCTACACTGCAGTAAAAGACCCCTGGCTGGCCCAGGTCAGCTGGCCCAGGCTGGCGGGGTTCGGGCTGGAGGGTTACAAACGGCAGTGTAGACGTTCGGGCTTGGGTTGGAGCCCGGGCTCTGAAACCCCACGAGAGGGGTGGGACTCAGAGCCCAGGCTCCAGGCCACGCCCGAACATCTATTTTTAGTTCCACAGCCCGAGTCCTGTGAGCCTGTGTCTGTGGCCCCGGGCTCTGAGACTCGGGGCAGTTGTTTGTTTGTTGCAGTGTAGACGTAGCCTAAAAGACCTTAGCCTTGAGCTAGGCTCATCAATCCCCTTTTCGTTCTGAATTCTACATCGGGGACTTTCCTGTCGGATGAGAAGCTGCTGGTTTTACTGAATAAGATCTGCTGGGCGAGATTTCCAATTTCTCAGCCTCACTGGCTCCTGATCAGCTGCACTCAGAGATGATTTTAATTAGGCTGTTTGCAATCCATAACTACCGGTTTCCCTTTTCCCCCCAGTAGGACTCTTATGGTCGCTATTTAAAGTCTCCAATATACAAGGAGATGTTGGCCAAGGCCATTGTGCCCCAAGAGACAGTGAAAAAAAGGCAAGTAAATTGGGGTGTAATTGTGGGTTATGTGCTTTTTTATTGTACTGGGGATACAAAGAGCCTGAGTTTCAGCTAAATAACTGTGATTTAGACATTTGTTTAATTAAAGTGCATTTAAGTCTTGCTGATTACCCTGTCTGTGTGTGAACCCCGTGGAAACGGCTTGTGTGCAGTCAGAGCCTATCTGGCAACTGCTAAATCCTTTTTTGTCTATTGCGTCTGCATGGAAAGGCTGTGACTGCTGAGCTAATAATTACCGGCCCCCAGAGGGGTGCTGTACATCAGGCCTGAGAGAACCTACGCAGGGTTAAAGTGATCCCATCCAAAGTCCTCTGGGTTTTAAGGCGAGATGGGGTAACTATGTTCTGCACTCAGGTAGCTGTTTACATCAGTGCAAAGCAGAGCAGAGTAATAGTGTCTGACACTCTCTTTTGCACTGGTGGGAACGCTGGCACAAGGTGCAAGGCACTGGAAAATCTGGCTCCACAAGACTGTGTCCAGATCAAATGCTGGCTTCTCATATCAGCAGGCAGCCTGGTTTAAGTACAGTCGTCTCATCAGGCCAAACTTGCCATGTCTGAGCCAAAAGGGGTGGCTGCTGCCTCTGGGACAGGGAGTTCCTCTCTGTGCCCCTGACAGCCCATAACCAAGTAAGGAGGAGGGGGTCTCCCAAGCTCTGCTCTCATAGGGCCTGATCCAAAGCCCATTGAAGTCAATGGAAACACTCCTGCTAACTTCAATGGGCTTTGGATCAGGTTGTTACTGGGGCCACCACTCCCAGTGGTTGTGTTAAGGCCATTGAGGAGCAGATACAGATGCCAGCTTACCCCAGGCTTCAGGGACGTTGGGATCCCTGTCAGACGATTGTGTCTCCTCTGCAGAGACACCAGCTCTTGATTTGTTCTTGTGCCTTACCAAGCTGTGCAGAATCCTGGTCCAGGGTTCTTCCAGGTACTACTGCAATAGTAGATGATAATTGATCAGGATTCCCTCCCTCCCCACCCCAGCAGATGCAACGTGCAGCTCTGTAACACGCCCAGCGGCCACCACTGTCTTGCTGCCGGGCCGCACATCCTGGAGAGGTCGCTTGTAATGCTGGCAAATGCATTCATGTTTGCAGATAGCTGCTCCCGGGATGTAATAGTCACACTTCAGACAGCATCCAGCATACGCTGAGAGAGCAAAACACATCAAAGGCTGCTTATTTGATACTTGTTTGCATTGTTGTTGATAATGGTTCCATCACGGAAAAGCAAAGGAAGTGGAGAGAGAGAGAGAGATCTGTGCGTCACAGAGGACATGAAAGCTCCTGTTTAAACAGCCAAAGAGGCCATCAGAGCACGATATATAGGTTATAGAGGAGCCTTGCTCTAGGTCTGCTCAGGATGGTGTACGGTGAAACTCCTCAGGAAGGGAGGGAAGTAATGTGCAGCCAAACAGGCAGTGCATTTCACTACCGAAAGCGTTTAGGGCGGGGTTTGAGCATTGGTCTAATGGTGTTTCTCCACCTTTTTGATACCAGGGACTGGCTTGCTGCCTTCCTGAACTGTGTCAGGGAGATCTCAGGGACCAGCGCCGGTCCACAGACCGACTGTTGAGAAACACTGGTCTAACTGCCCCCATTGAAGTCAATGGTAAAGTGCCCATTGAGGTCACTAGCAGTTAGGCCAATGTAGAGAGCACTTGTAAAAATCTCACCCATCATCCCCATCCCTTCTAGCACATGTTTGATGATTAAGGACATAACGGCCCCGATCCTAATCCCATTGAGGTCAGTGGCACAACTCCCATTGACCTCAATGGTTCAGGCTCAGGCCCCAGTGTTAGTTACCTTCCGATGTGTATAATGAAGGGGTAGTTTGCTACTCCCATATCTGGGACTAGGAGCAAGGACCCTTTTGTTCTGCTGGCAGCTCTGCAACTGATTTGTGTGGCTTCAGTCCATTCACTGAGGCCATGTTTGCTTTTAAAATGTGCACGCTCCATACACCTCTTACTTTGCACATGCATTTTTCTATTTGGCACAGTGGTGGAAATGGTGCATGCACTAATGCACGTTTACAAATCAGGCTCTTTGTCTCTCTGTATCTCAACATATCCTTCTGTGAAATGGGTATTATGTCACCTGTCTCCCAGGGCTGGTGGAATTCATAACCAGCTGCTGTTTGAAAGTGCCTTGAGACCCTTAGCTGAAAGATGCGATCAAAGTGTCCAGTATCAGCATCATATGTTATCTCATACATGCACCGCCTTTGTTCAGACGCTGTGACAGGAGCCCACACGTACATCTAATGCATAGCCTCGGGGATTTAATTGAACGGGCTGTTTCTGTAATTGGTATTTCTTCTCTACCTGGGACCATCTGGATGCTCAGGGATTTCAGCCCAGGCGCTTCTTGCTCAGCGAATTGCTGCGTTATTTGCTGTGTATCGAAAGCACGTCTGTTACTTTGGAATAATTGGCACCAACCAAGGGAAATTTGGGGGTTATTGTTGGACTTGGGGTGGTGTCAGAATTTAGGTGTTTCTGTATCCAGTGTCCTCTCTAAGAGATTCTAAATGAGACAGGAGAGGGGGCTTGCTACTATTTTACAGCCATTTTCCTTGGTTAGGGCCAGATTCTGCCACCTTTATTCGTGATAAGTCAGACCTTCCTGTGCAGATAGTTCCACTGATTTCAGTGTGAACTCAGAGTGATTACGGGTGGCAGAACTGGGCCCTCATTGACTAGAGTTGGACAAAATATTCCCAGCATAATTTGAAATCCGTGACATTTGAGCAGTTTGGCTGATTCAAACCTGGTCCCATTTTCATGACGTCTTCATGGCACTGTGGAGCCTTTCCCAGCTAAGTGGTTTACCTGAAGTGTCTTAATCCTGCACAATCTCACCATCACGTTACTGCTTGTATGAAATTTCATAACAACGGACCATCTGGGCGGCGTGAAAACGGGCCGTGAGGATGAATCTGCAGGAAATGCCCTGGGAAAAGTCTGCCCAGTGCCTCCTGCGGCTGAACTGCACTGGCATCGGTGGGACGATAGTCACGTGCAGACATAAACGTTTGCAGCGTCGGGGACTGAGTCTGGGGCCCAGCCTGGCTCCTGAAGAAGCTAAGGGGAGTTCGGATCTCGATATTCATTGTGGCAGGGCCGGGCCCTTGGGCTGTTTTCTGCTGAGATGTGAGTCTGAAGCAAGCCCATTCTGCACCCTGGGTTAAGCAGGTCGCGTGCCCCAAATGGAGAACACTAACAACCCCCCTCCCTCCACGCAGGTTCCTTGGGCTTTTGGTGACAGGGACCCATTTTCTGGTCAGTTTTGCCTCTCTGTCCCCCAGTAACTCCCTGCTTCTCTCTCTCTCTCTCTCTCTCTCTCTGTGCTTAGTTCCAGTTTCCCATTCGCACGCCGCCACCTCCGCTCCAGCCTCAGCCCCGTCATCCTGAGGCAGCAGGAAGAAGAGGCCAAGGCCAAAGAAGCAGCAACAAATGTGGATATTACCCAGGTTATGAGCAAGCTGGATCGTAGGAGCCAGCTCAAGCAGGAGCCTCCTAAGTAGGCTCCAGATCCTTGTCTAGGGCACAAAGCAGGGGAAAGACAAGACAAGGGGTTGCTGGCAAGGCCGGTGCTGAGATTCCTGCCCCCCACCTGCAGGTGTCAGTGCTGCTTTCCCTTTCCAGACCCCAGCCTGCTTCCTGCAGGTTGCCATGGCATCTGTAGCAGCAGATGTCACGTCACAGGCCCGGCAATGCTGCTAGAGTCAGAAAGCCGGCTGTGTCCGAATCGCATTGTGGGTCCCACGCGATGTGCTCCTTTTACTGCCCCAAACCCTGCCCAGGATCCAAAACTCCCATCTGTGTCTCTCTGCCTCTTAAATCCCTGCCCGCGACCCAAGAACTCGGATCGTGATTCTGTTACGATGCACAAGGCAGCTCCTTCTCCTGTCCCCGTCCTCTGGGTCAGGTGGGGCAGAGCCACCCCACCCCAGGGGGAGCACAAGAAGGTCCATCACCTCTTGGCGCTCTCAGGCATGCTGTGGGAGCATGCCCACCGCTAGTACCCCAAGCACTGCTCTGTGCAGCTGGCCAGCTCTGCCACGGCTCCGCTTCGGGTGTCTTGCACCCATGTGGCAATAGGAGGGAGCACATGGAGGCTGCAGTTGTGCTCGGCTGCTGTGCAGAAGGATGGGGGTGGATGCCTGGTGGGAGCAACAAGGTTAACATTTCCAAAGGCACCTTGGCAGTTTGGATGCCCTAGTCATTTTAATGGTGGGCCCCCATAGTCCCTAGGCAGCTTTGAAGATCTCAGCCTAGAGGTGGTTAGCTGAGACCTCCAGTCAGTGAAAGCGATTTCTCCTTGTCACTCAGGAACTCACCCATGTAATGAGTTATGCACGGGCCTGGAGGGAAGAGCAGCCTCCTGCTAGGACAGACGGGTGGAAGAGCAGTGCCTTGCTCCTGATGGGTTTCCTTTAGCAAACCCTGTCTTGCTCTTGTCTTGTCTTTGCCCTGCTATGCTCTTTCCCCTTGTTAAAAATGAACAAACCTCAGCTTCCAGTGGTCATCCCGGCTTGTGGCCCAGAAGCCGCTGTGATCGGGAGAGGTCAGAAGGGCTGATTCAGCCCCTAGTGTAATAAAATACTCTCCTGTTCCTTTTTGGAGGGGATGGGGAGTGGAAATTACTTCCTGAAACCGAAACCCTCCAGTTAGGTACAAAGCACATTTCAGGGAGATACCAAACCTGCCTGGGAAGCCCCTGGGGCTGGACCAGCCAAGGTCATCAGGACACAATGGGATTTGTGGAAAACCCAGGGGCAGAAGGTAAAGAAGTTTCCTCCTCCTTCAGAATTTAGGGGATGCTGGGGGATGGGCAAACGTTGAGGCTCAGCAAACGGTTGAATCCTTTCAGTCTTGCCCATCCACTGCTCTCGCTGGGATGATTTTACTGGAGGCAGCGAGAGCAGGATGTGGCTGGCAACAGGGCTGAGGTGCTGTGGAGGTGACGAATCCCAGAAGCAGTTTCTCCTCTTTATCTGGACATGAGTCTCAGCCTTTCTGCACTGGGGGCAGAGCCATGCCAGCGCCTTGCAGCTGTACACTTGTTCAGTAGCCAGTGTAGTTCAGCTCCCAGAGCATTTGTCGTGCTGTGTGGTGGTGCGTTTCAGAGAGACGCCATCCGTACCATGTAAGGGTTTGGAGCTGTGAGCTGGGGAGCCTCCGACATTCCCCGTTATCACCTTGGGCCACTCCGTGAGGTCCCTTCTCAGGCCAAACTCTCGCAAGTTGATGGGAGCGGGTGCACCTTTGTTCCACCCAGGGCTTTATGTCTCCGAGACAGCAGCCAGGCCTGATGTCCTGGGCAGTGGGGGGAGGGAGGAGGCGAAGGGAAGTCCTTCCATCTCTCACACGCATTGCTTCTATTCTGGGCTGCTTCTTTCTTTTACTATTACCCCCCACTCCTCCCATAGAGATGCCCTCACCAGTCAGAACAACGAAGGCCTCCCAGGAGGCTGGAATCCCATCGGCAGTCAGGGGCTAACAGTTGCCTGAGCGGGCATAGAGAACCCTGTCTTTGGAGGCACCTCATTGACCTTCCCAGGAAAAGCCAGGTTCCAATCAGCCTAGGGGAATTAGGCACACAAATCCCATTATTAATGACATGACTCCATTAGGCTCTTTTAAAAATCCTAGCTTGAGAGTCCAGATTGTGCCAGGTTCTGCTCCCACTCTAGCCTATACCGTCACCATTCTGCTGCAGCCCCTTTCTGAACTGTGGTCAGATCCCATTACATTTGTCCAGTCCTCGTTTCCTCCCGGGCATAGGTGAGAATGTGCCGAAAGTGCACATCAGAACATGCTAGAGTGCCGCCTTTGGCATGGTAGGTAAGAAATTTGCAGGTAAGAACAAACTTTTGTTGTAATGGGAACATGCAGAGTAACAATAAGGATTAAAACCCCCAAGGGTTTTGGAAGGGATAAAAATGGTCATGCATCAGGGTATATGCAGGCCTCCAACGAATAGGGGTCAGGAAGAACCTTTCCCAGGGGACAGGTTACTCCCCATCTGCCTCCTATAGGATTTCTTGCACCTTCGTCTGAAGCAGCTGGTACTGGCTGTTATTGGAGACAGGATACTGGGCTCGATGGACCGCTGGTCTGATCCAGTCTGGCAGTCCCTGTGTCCCATTATGGTATCACTGTAAAATGAGAGGAGCTCCTCTTCTACCGTTTGGTTAGGGTGCAGGCAGCTCTCCTGAGCTGTGCTAACATAATGACAGCTAGGTCTTCCTAGAGGAGTTGAAACAACATGTGGTGTGTTTGGTTTGTTCACTCTGATTTGGATGCCTGCCTGTTAAAGCTCTGCTTTTGCTCCTGTTGAAATCAATGGCACTGTCCCCATTGCTTTTAGTGGGAGCGGGAGTAGGCACTACATTCTCAAACGTATCCGACACTTGGCAGGCTCAGTTCTACAAGGTGCTGGGCACCGTCAACTACTCTCCACTTACATGGTGATTGAGGGCACTCTGCATTAGCAGGGTCAGTCCAAGGCAATGTGGGATCTCCTGTAAGCTTATGTACAGCTAAGGGAAACCAAGGACCATGTGAGCTCTATAGTCTCTCTATAGGTTGTACAGTACCTAGCACAATGGGTCCCTGATACATGATTGCGGCTCCTAGTTGCTATCATAATGCAAATAATAAAATAGGTTCCAGTCAGTCGGCTTAATGAATCGATTTTAGTTCTCATCTCCATTGACTGGTTTCCCCAGATTTTATCTAAGTCCCAACACTGCCCAGCCATCATTTCTACCCTGCAATCAGAGGTGTGACTGCAGCCCGGGTAGACAGAGGTGTAGCTAGCTCCAGCAACAGCAGCAGGGAAGGCACAGCAGTACGGGCAGCAGCATGGGCTCGCTGGTTGCATCTGTACCCAGGGGCCTGGGTGGGCCTGACCAGCCCACGTTGCTGCAGCTTCACTGCGTCGATATGTGCTTCACTCACACCTCTGATGCAGTGTAGGCAGACCTTGTGAGTGTGAAACATCTACCCAGGACTGGCAAGATCATGACCAAATACCAGCACTCTTAGAAGTAAGCTCATTTTTGGTGCCCTATCTCACAGTGTATTCCATTTGTAGCTGGCTGCGTTCACCCCTTGCTCTTCATCTTCTCTGAGTAGGACTGTTTATCGGCCATCCCCCTCAGCATGCTGTGAATTGAACTTCGCTCTGTATCTGCCATTGGATTTCGTTGTATTCCAATGGATCTCCATTGATTTTTAGCCATCATTTCCATGTTTTATTTGCTTTAGCTCATCTGTCTAATAAAAGTGTATGTAGAAAATGGAGAAGACCATTGTGTTTGTCCTTCATTGTGTTGTCTCTTTGCATGTGTGTATTTACTTTTTGTGCTGCTGCTTTTAACATTTTTGTTTAAACAGTTGAGCATATTTTTATTTCTGCTGGTAGAGACTTACATAGAACCTTATGGTAAAGCCATGCCTTGGAGAAGCCTGAAATACATCATCTAAGATAAAACCACTGGCAAATTATCCTTCTGAGCCTGTGTAACCCACAGGCGAGGGTGCACAGTAGGTCTCCCGCGGAGGTCACGAGACTGTTACAGCCACAGCTAGACAGCCTTGATGCTTGTGCTTCTTAGTTCTGGAGGTCCCTGGGTCAATCCTTGAGGAGTCAGCCAAGATGGCGTCCGTCACACATGCACCTTCAAGTCAGATCTTAGCCTGGTTATGCCATCCGTAACCAAAGTCCCGCCCTCACTACATGCTTTAACCACGTTGTAACGGATTCGGGGGCTAACCGGGTTGTCACTAGATACGCTCCCCAGTTTTAACTAGCAATAACAGAGCCTTATAGTCTTCCAGAACTCTCTGCTTACAACTAATCTCTTTTTAATGAATTAGGTAAGATGAGCTCCCTTATAATAATCTGCCTGGTAACCATGGCCCAGTCCAGCGGTTGTTGAAGCCAATAGGAATCTTTCCAGTGACGTAAGTGGATGCTCGATCAGGCCCCAGGTGCCCTCTAGCTCCCCCTTTTGGTACATCAGTGTACATGCTTCAGAGTAACTCTGTCCAAGTCACTGAAATGCTGAGATATTCCAACTCTCTGGAGAGCGATTTCCCAAAGGCAGATTGGGATCTGGAGCCCCATCATCTGGCCCATCCATTCTTCCTGCTAGCTCATGGAGACAGACCTTTACACCCTCACTGAACTCCCTACTGCTGCTCTGATTCTGTGAGCACCTCCATGCCTCACCGTCCCTAAGGCCCGTCCTGTGGCATGAAATGAATCCATCATTCATTCTTGTTCCGGCCTAAGCATTGCCCTTATACATGCAGCCACGGGCTGTTCTGTGCAATCCCAGCTATGCTTACAAATGGCCATATCAGCACGTAAGGGAAAGAAAGAAGAGATGAATTCTTCAATGCCTCATTCCCCTGGAGATCTGCCATCTTCAAGGCCAATGGGAGGGAGTTCGGTGGATGGAAGCATCTGCATAGCTAGGATAGCGCTAGTTCTTCTCAGTGCAGCTCAAAGCAACAAGTTTAGAGTTCCCCAAACTCTGACTGAGCCAGAAGGAGAGAGGTCATGGAGGGGACAGCTCCTGCTTGTCAGAAAGCCCTCAAAGCATCCCACCCAACCTATCCCGAATGTGGGAGGAGAATCCCTCACATCGCGGGGTGTCATGAGTCAGGTTTTCCCATGACAATCAGGTTTGAAAAGTGCTGTATTCGGTGGCATGGTGGCAGCAGGATTTGTCAGGGAATTGTATCTTTCTTTTTTTTTGAGCTCCTCTGTCCTTTGTTCTTCAAGGAGGTTCAATTCCTATTCTCTCTTGCCCGCTCTTTCTTATATTACAAACATAAAAAAACGACTTTTATTATAGTTGATCTGATGGTGCAGAAGCCCATCATGGGCAACAAGCCAGAACAAAACTCTGCATCTGGCTTCCCTCTGGCTCTTTGATGCAGGGGCAGACAGGCGGGGATTGTCCTGTCCCAAATTCACAGTGCTTTGGGGAGGATGCTCTGAAGATAACACCAAGTTGTATCCTTTGGAGAGGAGAGTCAGAGTTTGTAGTGAAGAAAAGCTGGCAGCTCTCCTGTGCAGCTAAGATTTGGCTGAGCTGACAGGACAAGCAAAGGCAACAGAGTACAGGCAAGTTGCATTAACAATACTGCAATGATCTAGGGCAGGGGTAGGCAACCTATGGCACACGTGCCAAAGGCGGCACGCGAGCTGATTTTCAGTGGCACTCACACTGCCCGGGTCCTGGCCACCGGTCTGCGGGGCTCTGCATTTTAATTTAATTTTACATGAAGCTTCTTAAACATTTTAAAAACCTTATTTACTTTACATACAACCATAGTTGAGTTATATATTATAGACTTATAGAAAGAGACCTTCTAAAAACGTTAAAATGTATGACTGGCACGCGAAACCTTAAATCAGAGTGAATAGATGAAGACTCGGCACACCACTTCTGAAAGGTTGCTGATCCCTGATCTAGGGGAGTGGTCCAGGGTAGGGCAGGTGACTGGGAATCAGGAGATGTAGGTTCTGATCCTGGGCATGTCACATCTCTATGCTTCACTTTACCCAGCTCTATAAAGGGAACAATGATACTCACCTACCTTCGCGAAGCCCTTTGTGATCTTGGGGTGAAAAGTGATAGAGCAGAGCAGAGTCAGCTGCCCTAAGGCCCTGCAAAAGGCAGTGAGAGATGGGTCTCAAAGCAACCCCCCAGCTCAGCACTCTGGAATGTCTAGACCCACCCGTGGATACGTTTCTTGCCGTCCGGGCCCATCTTGTTAGAGGTGAGCTCAAGCTTCAAAAGTCTGGGTCTGGAGTCAAACCTTCCTCCAAGCTCGGTGGTGTGTTGGTGGGATTTTGGCTCAGACCATTATTAATGGCCTGTGAAATGCAGGCACTGATCCAGGTCCAAATTCCTCCAGGGTGCATTGGGGTTGCAATGAGTTTGGGCCATTCCTGTGGAAGCAGTTTCCAGCGCTGGTTTGGTGGAGCTACCGTGATGGTTTGACCCAGCTGCCACCATCTCTCGTTTGTTCTGCTCCTTTCCCTTCCCTCCTTTTCTCCTGGGTTATTTCCCCTCCTTTTAATTTTCTGTCCAGTCTCTCTCTTTTGTTCTCCATATTTTTCCTTTCCTTTGCTCTGCCCTCTAGCTGCTCCCTTTCTCAATTCCCTCACGGCCCCATGGGCTCCATGTTGCTCAGCTAGGGATGCCCCTTGGTGGCTGTAGGAGCAGACAGCAGCTTGAACCAGCAGACAGGAGCCTCTTTGAGGGGACACATCCGGGGTCAGGTAGCGCTTCTCCTCTCCACCCATGGCCTAGTCAGAGACCCTCCATGTGGGGAAATTCTAGCCTAAGTGTTCATCAGCCTCACCTACAATACAGGCCACAAGCTGTCAACCTGATTCACCATCCGAGGCTTTGCTCTCTGGAGTGTTGTTATTAATAATCCTCAGCATTTCTATGGCACGGTAGATGTGCCAGGGGTAATTCAGTGCCAGACAGATAAATTGGTTCCTGCTGTTATGGATCTGACAACCACCATTACTATGTACATCCTGCAGGGATGCCAGGTCCTGCAGATCCAAGAACACAAGCCTCTATCATTTGAGCTAAGAGAGAGCTCTTCCAGCAGCTAGCAGTAGTGGGTCCCTTAGCTTATCTCAGGGCCAGTCACTACAGGGCACCATCACACAGTCTCTCATATACACAGTCTACCTACCTACCTTTCGAAGTATTTACCTGCCCCACATTGCTGTAATTTCTGAGCTCCAGTAAACTATATATGCCCCAAAGTGCTCGTAATTTCTCACTTGCCTTCTCCGGGGGAAGTATTTCCCGTTGGTAGCTAGAGGGAGGGTTTCAGGGCTTGGTGTTGTGTATCCCGTGACTAGCAGGCAGCTTTTCCTGCTCTAAAATGTCTCCTTTTCTTCTCTACAGTTGTGTCAGTTCACTGCTCCGGTCCCTCACCTGGCTGTGTACACCGGTACCTCTGTTCCTTCATCTCCATCAACTCCACACCCCTCCTGCCACATCCCAAACAACCTGCCTTCCCAATCCCCTGGACACATCACTCTGCCAAACAGCACTGTCTGCCCCTCACCCATTAGCGTAGCCCTGGACAGCACCCCCTGCTTGGAGAGGAAGTGGGAAGCCAATGAGTTTAACACTAACCACTTTCCTTCTATCACTGAGAGCACAGAGATCTCCATGGACTCTGAATCGGGCACTTGCAACAGCCAGGTGCCGGGGAATGTGGAAGCCAAGGTGCCTCCCAAATCCCGGACGACCTTGTCCTTCAGCAGGTTCTTGAAACGGGGATGTTTAAACTCACCGGTGTTTGCCACTCTCTCGCCAAAGTGCCCGGCTGTCACCCATGGAAAGGTCCAGCCACTGGATGACCTGGAACAACAACTGCAGCAGAAGTCCAAAAAAGTGACCAAGTAAGTACACCTGTGGTGTGTGAAGGAACTCGGCTCTGAGTGATTACAGGCGGCCAGCCTGGGTGAGAGGGACTCCCAGGGAGTGGTGTCTGCACCTCGCTAGCCATGCTCTCTCCGCCTAATTATATGTTGCTCTCTGGCAGCATGAAGGGGCCTCCCATGGTGCAGACACGGCCCCCTGAGAACATCTGGGTGGGCCAGGTGCAGAGAGGGACATGCTCTCAGAGAACGGGACTGCGAGAAGTAGGGTATAAATTAGCACAGCTCTGAGATAGCTCTAACGCTAGGGGCACTGAAGAGTCTCAGACCATGGGGTGTGCAAAGGTGGCTTACCACCTCGCCCACCCCCTCCGGCACCGTGCTCAGCGCAGGGCCAGAGGAACTGAGAACGGCGCTCTCTGTCTCTCACCGACGAGTGGAAGAGCCCTGAGAAGTCAGAGGGTCTTGCCAAGATGCCTACAACTTCTGAAAAGCTCTTCAACTTGCCAGAATTTTTCAAATGAGACGGGGGAAGGGAAAGAGGGAAATACCCAGCAGGCAAACGCCCCCGCCCCCAACACCACCAGCCTTTGGGGCAGGCTCTCAGCGACGCCGATCGCCGGAGGCTGCAGCTGGTAAGCCCCGGGGGGCTGACCCCCAAGCTCAGCGGTGGGAGGAAGGGCAGAGATCTCTCCCAGCGTTTCCCAATCCCCAGCTCTTGCTTAACTTCTATAGCCAGGCCCGGCCTGCTGTGCCTAAACCAGTTTCACACCTGCTCCCAGCCACCTGTCCATTGTGTGCGTGAAACCATTCATCTCCTCTGCTCTTTGGGCCAACAGGAAGCTTGTGGATGGGGTGGGCACGGGGATGACACCCCAACCCTGTAGAGACAAGCTAGGAACCAGCCAGAGGAACAACACGCACATTAGCTAGCAGAGCAGCCCAGTTCCCCTTTCAGCCCAGGGATAGGGAGGTTGCAATACAGCATTTCTGCCACCGCCTGCCGGTGTGGGAGGCTACAGATGAGCCTGAGCTGCAGGCCCTGCTGCCTTCCCCTGGCTCCGTCTGGATTCAGAGCCAGCTCTGCAGGGCAGCAGCCCCCAAGGTAAGCCAGTGCCCGGGGCCCGTAGCCCCGCAAGAGAGGGGGCTAACTCAGCAGTGTCGCCCTGTGCCCTCCTGCCCTGCATTACGTGGGCTGCGGTGCCCACTGACTGCGAATCCCCAGGTCAGCCTGCTGCTTGCAATGCTCCTGGGGGGCCCTGTTGACAGGGCTGCACAGAGGGGTTTTTTTTGAGGGGGGTGGTTGGGACAAAATCTGAAATGGAGCCTCCCCCCCTCTAAAAGACTTACCGCTGAGGGGAGGACTGGGGGAGAGGGGGTATTGCATGAGCTGTGTGGGTTACACCTGCGCCTGTAGCGGTGGCTCGGCTCCTATCCCCTGGGGCTGGGCTCATCTCCTGCCCGGGTGTTGAGACCTGGCTCGCAGAGCCGTGACTCAGGTTTGGGCCAACTGCCCTCCGTTGTGACAGAGGTCCTTGTGGGGCAAATGTTCCTGAGGGGCGCTGTGACCCCGCCTGGCAGGTCGCAAGCCCGCTTGGTTTGGGGCCCTGTCAAAGGGTTCCTTTTCCCCCCGGGCAGCCCTGCCCGTGGATTCAGCAGGGAGCGCATGGGAGTTCGGTTTGGCAGGATTTGTGTCCGTGAGAACGAGCTGCCTGGGTTATTGTGGTTCTGAGGCTCCCTGCACCCCAGTGCCTGAGCGTGTTTGACATACCCTACCCCTTCCTCAGTGTCCTCGTCTTTCCCCCTCCTCACCTGTATCTGGGGATGTAGCCAGGGATCTTCCAACCCTCTGCTCGGCCCAGGCCTGCACAAGAGATGGGGAGTTTGGCTCGGGCTCAGTGGTTAGGGCTTTAGCCTAGGATTTAGGAGACCTGGCTTCAATTCCCTGTTCTGCTACAGACTCCCTGGGTGACTTTGGGCAAGTCACTTAGCATCTGTCCCCATCTGTAAAACCAGGATAATATTGCCTCCTAAGCTGCTGTGAGGATACATCCTGTTTCCCCATGGCCCAAATGGGTAGCCCACCTTGCTGGGCTGTTTCTATTAGGAGAGGAAATTGATTATGAGTCAGGTATTTGGTGCAATCCTGTTTATTTACAAAGACTGTGGCCACAGCCCTGTTTCCCTGACCACAGTAGAAACAAACAGCAGCAGGCAGTTTCCTGGCTCACCGTTTCCAAGCCTGCCTCTCCAGCCAGTCCTTTGTCCCACAGAGCTCTGTCTCTGCTCCCTCTCAGGGCTGCATTCACAACTGCTTCTCTCACTGTCCCCTGGCTTTCGGGTTCCTTTCACCCACACACAGCTGCCAACCAGCAATAGCTCCAGCCCCTGTGTTTGCAATCAGTCTCCAGGGAAACACTTCAGCCCCCAGGGTTTAGCCTTGCGGTGCTGGTCCGTGCCTTGTGCGGTGGCTTCTACTGTGTCAGCTATCATTAAACAAAGGACACTTAATTTCTCCTTCATTAATCCAGCACACGAGTGCTTAGACTTCACCCAGATCTGTGACTGGTGGCAGCCATTAGCATCTTCCAACAGAGCAAAACATTAAAGATTGTGAGGTGCACAGATACTATGACGATGGAGGGCATACGAGTATGATAGACAAATAGAGCTGCAGGGACTGATGGTGAGGGAGGGAGGCTGCTGACATACACACACTGAGCCTCCTCGGAGTCTGTATCCTTCCCGGTCATCTTACCTCATGCAGGTCTCTCTGAGCTAATGTGTTTTCCTGCTAGAAGAACTGGGACTCAGGCCCACAAAGGGATTTTTTTTTACAGTCTAATTGAAAACCACAGCTCAGGAGAGCTTGTTTGGTTTTTGTGCTGCCTGTCTCCAGTCACAGTCGATCTTCAAATGATGCCTCTTTGTCCTGGTGTGAGCCCTTTGTTCTTGTGCTGAATGGCCACATTGACAATAGGCAGAGAGGGTGGCAGAATTGCTGGAAAGATCCAGCACTGGCTATTGCCCTTAAAGACGTTAGTGGGTAACGTCAGAGCAGTCTAGCAAGTAGGCCTCCCAAATCTGACTTCTCAGACTCCGCTGAATTTCCAAATGCACTCCTATGGCTTTGGTTGCAACACCAGAAGGAGTCTGTCCCCAGATCTGGTTCAGATGTGGCCCATGGAGGTGGAAGAACAGATAACAAAATGGGGGGAACCTTGTGAGGTGATCTCAAGAGTTCCACCATTTGGGGTCAAAATAGTACAACACCAACCTATGACCCAAGAGGTGTTGGCCTGGAGATTCCATCACCCTCACGCCTTAGCCCTGGTTCCTCCCCTAGCCTAAAATTAATCCAAATGGAAAGCCCTCCCCTGCCACTTTTAGGTCCATCTCTGCTCCTGACCAGGTAACTGAGCCTAAACTGCAAAAACAGACCCACAAATTCAAGACCTCTTAATTCACTTGGCTGTGGAACTGTGGCACTCAGCACTTTTGTTTCAGTGGGGTTGGTATGTATATTCTCCCCTCTTCAAGCCACGTGGGCCTGTGTCCATAAAGTATGCTCTGAGAAATAGAAAAACTCAAAGCCAAACTCCATGCTGCGCGTTGGTTGTCTTCAGAAAGCATTTCAGAAAGTGCCTTGTGTGTGACAAGTTTTCATTTTGCAACACAGCTTCTTCCAGATAAAAGTGGATATTCCTCTGGAGAGCAGAATCTACCCAATAGACTCTGAGGAGGAAGAGGAGGACTGCCCCCGGGCTTGTAAGGACTCTGTGAAGGAAGTTATCTGCCCTTGGGAGAACTTTACAGAACAAGGGAAAGCTGGATAACAAGCAGCTCTTAAGGCAGACAGGATGTGACCTACTTATAAATGGATGTTTTCTTTCCAGGCCCTGACTCTGCAAGGTTCACCACGTACAGTTCAATATATGAACCATGCTGCTAAAAAAGTGCATTAGAATCACGCTTCAGCGTCAAGGAGACTCAAATCATCCTGGTTATGAGTAATAGACCCAGTCACGCACATCGATGTGTAATTCGGGAACTCTAAGTGTCTCCTGACCTATTTTCCTTCATATCTTTAGAAAGTCAGACTCATCTGTTACTGACTTTTTGATAAATGAACCTTATTTGCTGCCTTATAGCTGATAAAAATATGTCCTCGGAGATACTCTCTCACATGTAAGTAGTTTCTTGATCCTGAGGTGTTGGTAAGTGCTGTGCTGGTGAAATGTAGCTGTCTTGAAGGCCTCTCTAAGACTGGAATTCAGACTTTAAGCACCTCCAAAGTTTGGGTGTCTTTGGAATCTGGGTTTGAGTTCAGGCCCATCTCTAATTATTAACAGCTTTGAATTTTAAAGCAATGTAACTTGAAGGCATCTGATGGATGGGGTGTGTGTGTGGAAATCTAAGCTCAGACATCCTCATGGGGCAACTGTAAGGTAGATGGATTGGCATAACCCACTAGCCAACAACGAAAGTGAACCCCACAGAAAACAAAGGACTTCTTATCTTCCACTTACCTCCAATAGGCCTACAGTGCCAAGATGGGCCTTGACACTCTGGATCCAACCACCCTGAACGTTTGGGAAGATCGGGATTGGCCCTAGATCCAAACTCAGTCGATTGGGCCCATCTGAACGTGAAATTGATATGTTGTCCCACGCCTTAACTGCATCTCTGCCAAGAGTGTTAGAAATCACCTTCCTTGTACAGTGTCAGTACATCAAGAGAGTTCTCTTCTTCTCGGTTTCTACAGACGAGTCCATGTTCAGTGGTAGTCCCTAAACATGACTAACCTTGGGTGTTGTTTTGTAAATAGGCCACGTGGGCCGCGACTGTAGGTGTTGGCGTTATTTTGTATTTTCTAATGGTATGTGGAGATGTGTCCATGTTGATTTGAAATGGTTCAACATGCTGATTCCTACTGCAGCATTTAAAGTCTTAACCTCTCCTGCCCGCGATAACATGGACCTGATTTCCGTGGCTGAAAGTAAAGCTGCTGTTTAACGCATTGTACTTGGTTGAGCCCAACGCAGTTCGCTGTATTGGCTGCTTCAGCTGAAGATCTGCTTTCAAGTCCTTCTCTTTAGTGATGGGCGGATGTGTGAATTTCCCCCCCCCCCAGTCCCCACCATAAAGCTCAGGCTGTTCAGATTCACGGTTCTGGCTCAGGCCCACCACCACTTGCTTTTGATTAACACAGATATAAAAGCTGGGGTGGGTCAGAGGGACACCAGTGGAATCATTGAATGGAGCCCAGCTTGGCAAGGCTGTAATAGGACAACCTCTCTTCTTTAATCTCCTCTGAAGGAGCTTGTTTTTCAGGGTGGTGGGGGAAGGCGGAGGGGGGAGGGTCTCCGGAGCTCTCCCAGTGCCCCCCACCTGGCATGGTCCTGTCATAGTGACCCACACTCTTTGCAGGATGTGGCTCTCTCAGGGCTTTTTCCACCCTGCTCCTGTGTCAGGTAGATGTGAGATGCTCCCTTCCCCCTCTTGGGAGCTCAATGACCTCACCGAAAACCAGGAGGGACCTTGCTGAAGTTGGCACCATGCAAAACTGGTGTAAGTGGGAGGAGAACCGGGCCCCTCATTTAAATCGTAGTCCCCCAGCACCACCCTCTCACCCTTTCCTGTGCGTGGTCTAAACCGTGGCGCTTCGGGGCAATCCCGCCAGATTTCAAACACGCCTGGTCTCGAACCACACTCCTGCTGCCCAGCATTATATCCAGGGAGTTTTCTAATGCAGGGGTCCCGGCCTGGGCGTCACCAGGACCCTCCCTTTCTTTACAACTGGATGGGAAGGTTTCCCACAGCTTCTCATGGGGTCACAAGACGGCCACCTCCGGAGGAAGATTCTGCAAGACTCTCAGGCCAGTCACTGTCCCTATCTGTTTTTGTTAAAGAGTTGCTGCCCTCTGCTGGGGACTTTGGTTCAGTGCATCCAGCTCCTGAGATGATATGGCCTTACAAGGCTCACCGTTGAGTTTAAACTGATATTTGGGGAGGAGAGAGAGAGAGACAGGTGTGTGTGAGAGAGAGAGATGGGTGTGTGTGTGTGAGAGAGAGAGGTGTGCGGGGTGTGTGTGTGTGAGAGAAATGGGTGTGTGTGTGTGTGTGTGTGAAAGAGAGAGAGAGATAGGTGTGCGGGGTGTGTGTGTGTGTGAGAGAGAGAGATTGGTGTGGAGTGTGTGTGTGTGAGAGAGAGAGAGATAGGTGTGCAGGGTGTGTGTGTGTGTGTGTGAGAGAGAGAGAGAGATGGGTGTGGAGTGTGTGTGTGTGAGAGAGAGAGAGAGAGAGAGAGAGAGAGGTGTGTGGTGTGTGTGTGAGAGAGAGAGAGAGATGGGTGTGGAGTGTGTGTGTGTGAGAGAGAGAGAGAGAGAGAGGTGTGTGGTGTGTGTGTGTGAGAGAGAGAGAAATGGGTGTGGTGTGTGTGTGAGAGAGAGAGAGATAGGTGTGTGGTGTGTGTGTGTGTGTGAGAGAGAGAGAGAGAAATGGGTGTGGTGTGTGTGTGTGAGAGAGAGATAGGTGTGCGGGGTGTGTGTGTGTGTGAGAGAGAGAGATGGGTGTGCGGGGTGTGGGTGTGTGTGTGAGAGAGAGAGATAGGTGTGTGGTGTGTGTGTGTGAGAAATGGGTGTGGTGTGTGTGTGAGAGCGGGGGATGGGTGTGGAGTGTGTGAGAGAGAGAGAGAGATGGGGGACAGCAGAGAGTACCTATGTAATATATTGGCTTCAGCCTTAAAACCTTCCAGCCGGGCTTTGCCCCCCGGCCTTATTTCACTGGGACAGTTCCAATTCCAATGTTTAATTTAGGTCTGAAAGAGAAATGGGGGGGAGGGGCTTCCTGTACTGGGCATTCATGTCCCTGTATAGTGATGGATCCAGACAGACAGCAGCATATGGCAAAGCTGGGGGACGCACTTCAGAGGGGAGGAGCCCATCAATGCAGCTCCTTCATCAGCCAGGGCGGGCGTGGTAGAACAAGACACCTTCCTCCAACTCCAGGGCTGAGCACACTCGCTGCCAGCCCAGGGAGCAAGAGGAGGGAGTTAGAATGATACCAGGTCTCCTGCCTGGCAGTACAGACCACCAGGCGACAGGCCTGGCCTGTTTGATGCTCACTGAGTCATGTTGTGAATCCCGAGGACAGCTTCCCCCACCTGTATTGGGGACGAGGTGACCTAGGCAATTGGTCAGACACAGCTGGAGATGTTTCTGAACTGGCCCTACCCTGTTAGAGTTGTAGCTGCTTTGGCAGAGAAACACCCTTGTCTAGCTCAGGGGTCCCAAAGACCAGAAGGGAATCAGACAGGAGCCCAAAGGTGCAGCATCCCTCCTTCCCTTTCCTAGCACGAGCTGCGAAATAGCTTCTCTGAGAAGGAAACCTTCCAAAGAGGAATTGTTACACAGGAGCTGAGCAATAATCCATCTACTCTGGAATCCTGGTCTTGGGTCCCAGTTCAGCAAAGTACTCAATCATCTGCTTAAGTCCCATTGGTCTCAGTAGGATTTAAGCACATGCTTAAAGTTAAGTGCTTTCCTGAACTGGGGCCTTGGACAACAGGCAGTGCCCAATGAGTAACGCTGTACCAATTTTCTAGCTGACACTGATTGTTTGTGAGTTTATGCCTTGAAGCATGATGACTGATGGCTCCCTCGCCATTTTATCCTAGCAAGTGTCACTGCAGATGTTCATGTTCATATACTTTTATAAAGCACTTCCTCAACTGTTTTCCTCCCCAACATCCTACAGCAGTGAGTTCCGCAGATTTGAGGTACATTGCATATAAATGTATTCCCTTCTGTCTGCTTTAGACGTGTTGCCTTTTAATCAGCCACGATCGTTTATGGTGACTCCCACTGTGATACTGAGTCCTTCTGGCAACTCCCATTCCCACTTCTCCTCTCTTTCATCCCTTTGTGAGGAGGGCAGCTAGACCCCTGCCGGAGTTTGGAACCCTCCAAGATTTTGACCTACTTTAACTGCCTCCTACATTCAAGGCCACTATCCCTGTGACTGAAGAATACTGGAAAGGGACAGGGCTCTGCCTGCAGTCTTAAACTCAGATGGAAGTTAGCACAATCATTGTTGCAATGAATAGCTTAAGCCAACAGCAACACAACCTACACCTGGCGTCTCACTGACCCTGTGCAAAACAGTCATTGTTTACCCTTTAATTATGAGATAAAAAATATTGTGCAAAGCTCATCTACAAAGAAGAACTGCTCTTTTATAACACTGGGTTATGGCCTGCTCTGACCCCACCTCTCATTCCCTTCTCCCAGAGGCTGAGCATATTGACAATCCCTTCTGTTCAAAGTGTCAAGCCGCTGGCACTATGATCCAACATTTATTTTATCGTGGAAAAAATATCTTCAGTATAACATAACTCAGGCCGGACCTTGCAGTCGAAAGTCCCATTGCCTGCCTTGGGAGTTTTGATTTGGATTTGGCTCAGCCTTTGAACAGAGAAAACTAGCCCCTCATGATTAAGCTTTCCCCTTAGACGAAAATATTCCGAGAGCACCAGATATAAAAAGAGAACTGAAAACGTGTTCTCTCCCTGATTCCCTTCTATTTACTGGCAGGATCTGCTTCCACTGCTCTTCATTATGGACAATGGTCATCTCTGACGTCAGTGTGACAAAGGTGGTGTAATTTGCCATCGTTAACACCGTGTGTGTTACAAGTTACCCTGCTGTACTTGCTTTGCGCAGTGATAATATAGAACCCAATACTCATAATTTTAGGGCAACTTTGTGGTGTAGCGGAAGTGGGGAGTATCCCTTTAAATAGTTGGGGAACCCTCTAACGCAACAGTTCTCAACCAGGGGTCCGGGGCCCCCTAGGGGGCCTCGAGCAGGTTTCAGGAGAGGCTCCAAGCAGGGCCAGCATTAGACTCGCTGGGGCCCAGGGCAGAAAGCCCAAGCCCCACTGCATGCTTCTGAAGCCCGGGGCCCTGCCACTCAGGCTGAAGCTGAAGCCTGAGCAATGTAGCTTCGTGGGGGCCTCTGTGGCATGGGGCCCCAGGTAACTGCCCTGCTTGCTACCCCCTAACGCCAGCCCTGGCTTTTATATGCAGAAAACCAGTTGTTGGGGGCACAGGTGGGCCGTGGAGTTTTTATAGCATGTTGGGGGGGCCTCAGAAAGAAAAAGGTTGAGAACATCTGCTCTAATGGGCCACCTTCCTCTTCTATTGCAGAAGCTACCAGAACCTAACTGAGTAGCAGTGTATACATGTAGCTAGGACATGTATGTTTGTATGTCATTGGTAAACATGGTTATTTAGAACCCAGCTGTATCCGTGTGGTTTCCTCCTATCTGTAAGGCTGTGACAGACACAGAGTGCTTAGACACACCAGCGATAGCCACTGATAGCAACCACTTTTAGTGGGCTTCTCCCCGCACCGTATCGGAACAGGGATTTGATTTGGTGTTGAGCTCTGACATTATCCTCTGAGCTTTGCGAGGAAGGCATGCGGCCTGTCGCCAGGAGCTTACCATGTCACAATCAACTGGTCGGTGCATTGATTCTCCATGGCCATCCCTGACAGCTTATTCTCTTTTTTTTTTTGTAGCACCAACAGTGTGCTCATTGCTGTGCTGTACACAGTAATCATGGCAATCCCTGCCCCAAAGGGCTTACGGTCAAACAGATCCGGAGAAGACCGGAAATCCCTCATTGCAGCAGTGGGTTCTGCAAACACTGACCCCTTCAGGGTGGAATTGTTTGTATAGCGCCTAGCACAATGGAGTCCTGCTGCATAACCCAGGCTCCTAGGTACTATGGAAAGATCCAGCACTGGTTGTTGCCCTCAAAGACGTTAGTGGGTAATGTCAGAGCAGTCTAGCAAGTAGGCCTCCCAAATCTGACTTCTCAGACTCCGCTGAATTTCCAAATGCACTCCTATGGCTTTGGTTCCAACACCAGAAGGGGTCTTTCCCCAGATCAGGAGTCCTGCTGCATAACCCAGGCTCCTAGGTAAATTTTGATGGACAACATCAGCATCTTATTTCTAGGTATTTTGAACAAAGAATTTGACTTGATTATGTCCCACTAGCGTGATAGAGAGTAGACTAATCACTGATCAGCACTGGCTTTCCAGTACTGCCAACAGACGTGACCAAAAGCTACTGCCACGTGGTGGCCATTAAGTGACTCATGGAGACTCCTTCCAGTTCCTAGTGGACACACAACAATCTTCCCTGCCATTGGTAATGTCAGCGGAGCGGCCCAGGGCTGAATGGGGCTGGAGACTCTACAGTTCTAATGGGGCATCCAGATTCAGGGCAAGGCAAACTGGTGGCAGCACCAGAGAAGCTTGGCCTGCTGTGGCTGCTGCCCATGCTGACCCTGCTTTGTGCACAGAGGGTGAAATTGGCCTCTGTGCCAAGGGCCAGGGCCAGCTCTGTGCACCACTTCATCCCTCAAAATGGGGCGTAGGTGGGATTTAAATGTGCACCCAGAGAGGGGTCTTCAGTGTCAGTAGTGATAGTGATCAGCTCCAGGATGCAAACATCTTTGAGAGGTCGACACGGGGGCGGGACCTTATCAGTTATCCCTCTGGAGGCCTCAGATCCCGAGACAGCTCCGAGATGTGCTCGGGTCACTACACTCGGCTAGCACAATGACGTCTGACGATACCCCCTCCCACCCGTGCGTCGGAGGCTTGACGTGCGGGAGACTGGCGTGCTTTTGGCTCTGGTTGTTCAGGTCCCCTTGCTGTGCGGTAGCCCATTTAAAGCTGGCTGAAGTCACCTGGAGGAATTAGCTCGCTGCAGCAACGTAGACATCCAAAGTATTCGGATAACGTGAAGGATGTGTAAGGTTAATGACTGGGAAAAGTGATCGCTCCCTGTGGGCAGCGTCTCAAAAAGTTCCCTGCTGCTTGGCTGACAGAAGAAAGAAGAATCCAGCAGCAGCAGAGGAGAACCTTGGCCCTAGTGCGAGTCGGTCTCTGCTGCACCTGCCTCCTCGCTGACGGGGTGAGTGTGTGAGGGGAGGAAGATATTTTATCCCCAGTTCAGCACAGGCACATAAAGTGGCCTCAGCCGCTCAGATCGTATTACCGTTCGCCTCAGCCCTGCAAAGCAGACATCTGTACATCTCCCACAGGCAGTGTTTACTGCTACTGAGCTGCTTTTGACTTGTAGGCACAGGAAATTTCGGCTCTTGTGCTCCTGGTTCTTGTTGTTGGACATTACATGGCGGGGGTGGTAATGGAAGGACTTACATGAATTCCTTTGCGGGGTGGCAGGGAGAAGAAAGATACTTGATTAACAATGTGAGTCCCAACCTTTCCCCAGCTGACAGAGGGGGTCACACACAGTGCAGTGGGGGGATCAAGTTCTCGGGTTGGGTTTATTTATTTATTTATTCTGGCTATAATAAAAACAGACCCAAACATGGGCCCGTAGCTGAGACACAACCAAGTTTTCTGGAGTTCACGTGCATGGGAATTATGCTGGTGAAAGGGGCCAACCTGACACCCCTGGAGGTTGAAATCCATGATTTGCCCAGAGGGTAGGGGCAGCATCAGGGCAAGCTCTCCTCATGCCGTGGGATGCTGGGCATCTGACGCTGGGCACCTACATATTTAGGCACCTCCGACTGCCGTTTTTACCCCATTCTCTCCAGCTGGGACCGGCAGCCAAAGTGCCAAATACAGGGAGAGAGCCTGTTAGTGAGAGGCCTGATACCGGGCATTGCTGAGTGCTCTGCTCTCCAGGCCCACTGACTTCGAAAGGAGCAGAGAGCGCTCGGCATCTCACGGGAACAGGCCTCCGAAGCAGGAAGTACCTGATATCTCACATGAGATTTCCGGCCCAGTTTTGCCAGCCTATGTGGTTTGGGTAGTTCTGGCCAGCCTGCAAGCTCTTCCTCTCTGCAATGCCATGTGCATACCACAGTGCTGATTGCAGGAACGGGATCCATATCGAATAGGATCAGT
This sequence comes from Platysternon megacephalum, assembly GCA_003942145.1. Lineage (NCBI taxonomy): Eukaryota > Metazoa > Chordata > Testudines > Platysternidae > Platysternon > Platysternon megacephalum. The sequence continues at coordinate 3,253,182 of QXTE01000154.1, read as the reverse complement.
GGAAGAATAGCTGACTCAGAGCATGGCGGCTCTTTGCAGCATCACTTTCCTGTCACTGCTGCCTTGGCAGCTTGGAAGCGGAGAGGTAAACAGAGCCCCCGTGCACAGCTCTCTGGGTAATGATGCTCTCTGGGTGGAATTCACCTTGGTGCAGAGGCCTGTGCAGCACTTAAACCCAACTCATGCCCTCAAAATAGGGCATGAGTGGGACTTAAGCAGTGGATAAGTCTTGTATTGGCCCTCTGCACAGGGGTGAATTCCCCCCAATTAGAATTAGGACCAATACATTGTGAAGATGCCCTGATGGAGGGCTAGAGCCTAGATTAGGGGTGTGAATGGGGGGAGAGGGCAGGGAATCCAGTCACTGGTGGAATCTCCTCCTTGCTCCCTGGTGACATGGTTTATGCATTTTGCAACGTGCCTGGCTCAGAAGCAACTGTGATTGCTAGATGGGATCCTCTTAGTGATACTGGTTCCCAGAGCTGTTCCGTGCCACTCTAAAAAGGGAAAGGGAAGCTCTTGTAATTTGATTTACTTTTTAAAATTCATGTTGCCATAGCAGCTTGGTACAGTGCCTCATGTTCTCATTCTTGCAAAACTTTGATCACCATGCAAACAGAATTATGTTTCTTTCCAGTGTGCTGTGTGTGTGTGTGTGTATTAAAGCTCCCAGAGTTCATGCTTTTGCTCTCCACAAAGATCTATGTTATTTCCTCCTCAGAAAAAGGTCACAGTCAGAGAGACAGAATTTCAACCCCCCCAAAATGCTGCAGGGTACAGTCTGAAAGATCAGGGCCAGATTCTCAGTTGGTGTAAATCGGTGTAGTTCCATTGATGTCACTGACTTCTGATTTACACCAGCTGAGGATCTGGGTCCAGGTGTTTCCTGACAGGCTACGGAATCTCTCATGACCCCGGATGGGCTCTGTTCCCAGGTGCCAAGGGGCGAGTGGATTGGACATTTCAGACATAGAAAACCCAAGGGCTTGAGAGGTGAATCTTTTCCAGAGCCCCGTCACAGGAAGGGCTTTGATGGTACAGAGAAAGGAGCCTCCGGAGGGAAACGGGGCATAGAAGGAAAAAGACTCTCAGGAATCCAGAACGCGAGCGTGTGTGTAATTTCCTTTCTCACATTTTTCATCCACAACCCTAGCAGCCAGCTCACTAACTCCCATCCTCCTCTGCAGTCCCCTGCATCTCTCAGCTTAAAAGACTCACTGGGCAGGTGTGTATATTCTCCATTTTGGAGAGGCCTTTATGTTGCAGTCTCCAACTCCACCCTTCCCTGGATGTATAAGAAACTAAATGGTGCAATAAATAAATAAATTAAAGCATTTGATTACCCATAACAACATCCAGCACTGGGTACCTGACATTCTCCCAACCTCCTCTGAGGGGAGTAACTATTATCACTCTCCTATTTCACAACGGAGAAGACGGAGGCATAAAGAGAGATGAAGTAACTTTCCCAAGGCCGCACAGTGAGACAGTGGCAGGGCTGAGATCAGCAGTCCCTGGCTCCAAGTCCGTTGCATAGTTTGCTACCCCACACTGCCTCTCCCAAGCTCAGTTTTGTGGCCAGAATTTATCTGCATTTTCACCTGCTGCACTTTCAACATTTTCAATTTGATACAACTTCTCTGGATTAGTCTTCAAACCAGGGCATGCAGAGATACACCCCTCACCTTGCCTCCTGCCCCCCATCCATTAAAATGGCCTCATTTTTGGAGACCCAGCAGTGTGCTAATTCTCTGGAACTGTCTCTCTCCACAACAATTGCTGTGACAAAAACATCTGGCCATATTCATTCTTCCCCACTGAAATCAATGTAGTTCCCCCATGCTGCACCAGAAGTAAAAATGGCCATTCATGTCTGTTTCTTAGTGTGTTCCCTTCCTGGATTTTCAGAAGCCTCAGAGGAGTTAGGTGCCAAACTCCTGTTGACTGCCAATGGGCGTTAGGCTCCTAATCTGCTTATGCTCTTTTGAAAATCCCACTAGGTGCCTTTAAGCATCTGTAGGAGGCTAAATACCTTTGCAAATCTGGCTCTTAGGAGCCAAAGTCTCCTTGAAAGTCAATAGGATTTGGCATCTAAGTGACTTTGGAAAATGGGACTTAGGTTCCTAAATCACTTAGGTGTTTTTGGAAAAATTGCCCTTAACCACTGTATCCCTCAGCATGCAACTGTGTAAAGACCTAATTCAATGCCTACTGAAGCCAATGGGAGACTTCCTGTTGTCTGCATCGGGCATTGGCTCGGCCCCTAAATGGGGATAATAATTCGTAAGGTCTTCTGAGGGTTAAATTTAAGGGGTTTTCAGATCTTTGGATGAAAGGGGGCTACAGAAATGCAAAGTATAATTAATGCAAGCTCAAGGGAACAGTATCAGGAGGCAACATAATTATGTTCTATTTCACCAGCTCATCTAATGCACACAGCCTGTATCTCCTCAATACAATAGCCTTGTGTAACCTATTGTGAGTGTGTCATAGGTCCTCTCTATGGCCAGTCCACTGAGCGAATAACTGATTTTTTGATTCATTGGCCAACCCAAAACTCAAAACAGTATTCAGTTTCAGTTTGAGCAGATAAAATATGTTGATTTTTTTGGCAACCCAGAAAAGTGTGTGTATGGGGGGTGGAATTGTTTCAGTTCAGACAGAACTTTTGGTTTGACCCAAAATGTTTAATTTCAGTTTTGATTTTTTAAAATGTTTTTGAAAAATAAAATTGAAGTAAGAAATTGAAACAAAAAGTTGTTTCAAAGTCAAAACATTTCATTTAGACAATGTTTGATTTTTTTTTTCTACAATTTGGCAAATTCAACATGACTTTGCAAAATTTTCAGCTGACCCAAATGTGCATTTTTTCAGGAAAAAGAAAAGTTTAGTCTGAAACATTTTGCCCAGGTTTAGGTTTGAGTCTGTTATAGCCCCCGTTAAAAAAACTTGGTTCTTTAGCTTAAGGAGTAGCAGCTCCTGCTTTCCCCTCTAGAGGTCCCTGGTTCAGTCCTCAGTTTGTCAGCCAAGACGGTAGCTGTCACTCTGGTTCTTAAAATTCCCCACTGTTGCATTATGTATCCCTGGCTGGAGCTGTCGTAGAGACAAGGGGGTGGCCTTTTTACCGTGGTCTACATCAGCTCCATCAACAACACTGGGACATTCCAAGAAAAAAAATTGAGGATGGATATCTCTGCTTTAACAACCCCCATAACCATATGGTTAAACACCAAATCAACCAGCGGCACCCTTTCGTTGTTATAGTCAAGAATCCATTACCTCAATTCTGAAGAAGCTCATCTAAGACAGGAGCTCAGTATTGGGATGTAGGAAAGCTCCATCTGATTATTATTAGCACACGCAGCCAGACATTTTTAGTCAGCCTCTCCCTCCCCCCTCCCGTCATCAACGGGGGAAAAAACAAAAGCAGAAATTGGGGTAAAAGTTGAAGAACACTTTAATTTATAAGAAAAAGAGCTAAATAATTGATGTAGCCGTGGTGCCAAAGGTAACTTCTGCTGCTCCCTCTATCTCACAAAGACATTGAGCATTGATTGAGATCAAAGTATCAAAAACCCCTGCTGCTGAGCTGAAAGGCAAAACTTTCTGCTGCCTTTCTCCGCTCTAATAATATCGTCTTTATGTAGTTAATAAACTGCACACTTCAGTCAAACTATATCATTACAGAAGACTTAGGGAGCTAATAATTTAAAAGCAAAGAATCGCCTCTGTTCTTCGCTTTGAACTAAACAACATTCTGTTGAATGAGGGGGACATCAAAGCTTTGTCACTATTACCAATGTGGCTGGAGCATAAGGCCTCACAGAGTGTGTACTTCAGTCATCAAGGGAAAAAAACCAAGATTAAAGATATTGGCTTATCAACCCATAGGCAGAACCAGGTGTTTTCTTTGCTGCTGTGCAAGCATCAGGTGGTTTGCTTATCAATGAGTTTTCTTGTTAAATGGGTGTATATGAATTAGGCTGAGCCCTTCATTCCTAGTTCTGGCCCTTATAAAGAGCTTCTCTTATTTTTAACTGTCCTTTTTTCTTTGGATAAAGGTCTTTTTTTCCATTTTTTTTAATGGCTGCTTTATATTTTTTTCCCCATGCTATCACACTTCTCTGCTATTCTACTTGGTTCCATTTTCCATGGGTTGTTCTATCTCCTCATCACCCTAGGGTCTGAGAACCTTCCCGTTGGGCACTGCGCAATGTGACTAGCATCTGACCCGTGGGTTTGCTGTTCTTCCCGTTTTCTGAGTGTATTTGCGATGCGCTTCTATTCGCTTATGTTAGTTCCACTCCCCTAGGGAGGGTGAAGGAATGGGGCAGGATGCAAGGAGCCCCTTGTGCATAGGGGTCATTGTTCCCTGCAGGCCAAGAAGCAGTGCACTGTGGGCCACTTTCATCCACTGTTACTGCACGGGGGGAGGGGAAGATAAGGGATGGGCTGGGGCAAGATCCATGATGACTGCAGATCCATGGTCGCAAAGCCACCCACCAAGTTCTGCTGTAGTGGGTGAGGGGGTCACAGCCGTCACAGAGACTATCTTCTGTAGCTCAGGAGAATCCCCCGTGTGGCTGCAGTGCTGCTCCATGGCCTGACCCCCGCAGAACACCCATTCATGGAGCACGTTTACGGACCAGGCGTGGGCTGTAACGGGATATATTATTCCCCACCACCACATAACACTTTCTCTCCTCATGTACCGAATACTCACTAGCAACGTGCTGTGTTCCGCCAAACCCTGGGTAGCCATAAAACACTCACAACACGGCAACTAGAAACGGGCCCTGGCTAACATGGGGGCAGAGGGTGGGAGAAGGATACCAAAACCACCTTCTATTCCCTTTGAGTCAGCGAGGAAGGAGAAAAAAATAATATATGGAGATATACCTATCTGATAGAACTGGAAGGGACCTTGCGTTCAGCCCCCTGCCTTCACTAGCAGGACCAAGTACTGATTTTGCCCCAGATCCTTAAGTGGCCCCCTCAAGGATTGAACTCCTAACCTTGGGTTTAGCAGGCCAATGCTCAAACCACTGAGCTATCCCTTCCCCCCAAGAGAAAAGAGGCTTGGACCTAGTGCCCCAGCCCCTGGTTGCTCTGGCGCAGGGACGATCCCAGCCTATAGCAGCTCTCTACCCCGCCTTGAGGGTTTGCAAAGATTTGGCTGGTGCCAAGCCTGAGTGACCCATGGGCAAGCTTTGGAGTGAAGACTCTAAATATAACTAATGGGGTCTGAAGCCCTCAGGTCCACACCTCTGACACTTCGGCTCCACACAGCTTTCTGCCAAGGACTGCACCATGATGGTGAGCTGCAGATTGTGTATGGGCAGTGGGATCTCATGAGAATGAGGGAATCTCACAGGTCCCTCGGGATCCCACCCCAAGTCATGAGGCACTGGGCAGTCAGATAACAAAACCAGCCATCCCGGTGGATTTCTTTACACTTGAATCCAGATTGGTACCCCCAGAGTTCAGGGACATTCAGACCTGGGGTTGTGGTTTGAGCTCAGCGTTGCTAGCACAAGTTGAAAACAAGCTAACCCATGAGGAAAGTGCTTGGAGGGGAGGGGACTTTAATCTCTGCCCCTGCCCTCTCCCTGCAGATGTGTGAGGCAGCGCTCGGAGCCCCTGCTCCCCCAGGTCGACAGTTGATGCGTGCCCATTATGGTATATACCTCTGCCTCTCAACTCCTGACTTTCATTTGCATCAGACATTCTCCCTGGTTCTCTGCAGTCTGGATCTCATCCCCCATTAAAGACTAGCGTTTAAAAAGCAGAAAATAATGGCTTATTTCAAAGTAACAATTCTGCTGCCTTTTGAAATGCCGTCTTTATTCAAAACCACTTAAATTTATACATCTTTCTAAGTCTTTATTATCCTCAGAGGCTGAACCAATTTGAATCTAATGCCCCTGATTTTTGTAAGTGTTCTCCTTGATTTCTGTGTCAGAAAGTGGAGATGTAATGTGAACAGATTGGACATTAACTGTGGGTAACAAATGATTTCCTGGGAATTATTGCTCAAATTATTCTTTAAGATACTTTGCAAAGCCTATTGCTTAGGGGAGGAAACTTGTAGCAAATAGATTTTCAGAAATGAATGAGCGCATGATTGCTAGATGGTGAGTGTGTGTGTTTGTGTGCACATTCATGTGTGTGCGCCTCATTCTCATTTACACTAAGGCCACTTTACACCACACTGTGGGTGAAACCCTGGCCTATTGTCAGTGGGAGTTTTGCTTTTGGCTTCAGTGGGGCCAAAATTTCACCATGGAAGTGTAAAGAGGATATAAGGGGAGTGCAAATGTAATTGATGGCCAGAGTTGTGCAAACTGGCCTTAGTGTAAATAGGAATCAGATGATTGTGTGTTCATGTGTGTAGGTTTGTAAGTGTGTGCATGTTCCTTGATAGTATGTGAGTATGTGGTGGCATATATGTGTGTGCATGTGTGTGTGGTTGTGTGCGCTCATGCATGTGCACATAGGAATGGCCAGTGGTGAGAAGATTATTTAAAACATGCTGAGGAAACACCCAATGTTTTAATATTAGAAATGATGGACTGAGGAGGTAGCGCTTGGAATGCAGCACATTTTAGTTTGGGGGTCTGAGTTCAACGCCAAACCTGGGCTAGGACTTGGGTTCCTATTTAACAGCACCCAAGTCTTGTCAGTTTGGAAAATGTTGGCCCCCTGTAGCAGAAATGTCTTGCAACTGCCTGATCTCATGAGATTTCCACCATCCTGAATGATACAAGACAGCGTGATTTTATACAGCGTCTTTCATACACCTCATGGGCCAAATCAATCCCTTTTATAACACCACTGACGGCACTGGGCTTTCATCCCTGGGGTGTGTTGGGAACGGCATCTCAGATACATGTCCTGAAACTAGCACTGCAAGAGAGCAATTAGCACATGATGCAACTTGAAGAACACAGTGGTGTAAGAGAGAGAGGGAGAGATAATGGCGCCACTTAAAGTCATAAGGTTAATAATAAGAGCAATTAGAGGCACAGCCGGTGCAGATCAGAGATGTGTTCAGAGGAGAGTTGGAAAGTCAATGAGCTACAAAGAAGGATAACTGGAGGGAGCTTCAGAGAACAAGGCTCTTGTACCACCAGTGGCAAGATCTGGCAAAAGAAAGTGAAGTGACTCTGATGATGGTCATTTTAGTGCAAGACAGCAAACCTCTCGATAGCTTTTACCAAAGCCATAGACCGTGCCACTGCCTTTTAACAGCGGAGCTCTCGGCAGAGCTAATTAGGTTAGTGCCTTGCAGTGGGTTTTCAGTCACTGCCAGAGACACAGCGCTGCCTTTTTCACACCATCGCTTGCTCCCTGGCTTCTGTTTTCAAACAGCGAAAGTCCTGGGCTGTTCCTCAGTTACAATATTTCAATCTCTTTCCTCCCAGCTATTTTCCAGTGTTCAACTTAAAAGCAAAATGTTTAATTTTAGGCCACATTTCCCCCCTCCCTCCCCACTCTCTGGAAGAACAAAGTGATTCAAATCAGGAAGCTAAGGAACTCCGTGTATATTGTCCATTGGGACCTCGATCCCGGCTGGATTTGGTTTGATTTGATTGAAGTGTAATTTCATCCCTCACCATTTGTCATAATGCCATTTATAAATAAAAACAACACTGCCTCCAACTTTCAAATCCTCACTGAGGAGCTCTCCAGGAGGAGGATGCTATAAAAAGGGGCTTGAGGAGTAGCCTTTGATTGTGAAACTGGCAGACGATGTGACTGAGTTTTCAGGACTTGGGATGATGCTAAGATGCTGCATATGCCTTATTGAACTGGGTCTTGTTTCTCAGCCTTGTAATGAAGAGAGGAAGGATGTGACTGGAGTTCTGCTCCCATCTCTGCCACTGGGCAAGTCACTTATATCTTCAAAAAGTGGACTCTGATTTGGGGGGCCCACCTGAGAGGGACCTGGATTTCAGGGGCGGGTGCTCAGCACTTTCTGAAAATGAGGTCCCTTTCAGGGTGTTTCAAGCTGAGCAACCTATAACTGAGGCCCCCCCCCCCAAGTGCCAGTCATTTTTGAAAACCTTGATTTAGGTGCCTCCCTTTGGGAACCAACGCTGGAATGTCGCAGCCCAAGTGACTGAAGTTGGGCGTCTGAAAACTAGAGGTCACTTTTCAGGATATGGGTTGTGATTTCTCTGTGCCTCAGTTTAAACTCTCCCTGCCTGCACAGTGGGGGTAAAAATACTGAGCTCCCTTACATGAGTGGCGGGAGGCTTTCTACATCCAAATTTGCAAAATGCTTTGAGAGTCTTGGGTGGAAGTTACTATAGAAGCATGAAGTATTATTACTAATCTGCACCTGCTTCTTAAAGGTACCATTCCTGCTTTATACCTACTGCTTCATTACATCAGCAGAGATGTTCCATGAGGTCTCCATATCTTCAGCACCACATACCGTGCTGGCCCCTGCCAGCTTTTGGGGAGGGAGGTATTTGGCTAGCTGTCCTCCTGTAGAGTCTAGCCATCGGAGATAATGCTCTTCCTGGAAGTATTCCCTCCAAAACAATGGTCCACCTGATCACATCTTAGGTGACCAGAACATCTCTCTGTCAGTGAGAATGTCTGTTGGACCCTGGACATTCTGGGAATTTCCCCTAGGAGATCAGAACACAGCGATGGGTACTATATTGCATAATGAGTGTCTTCTATATACACCTGTACGCTGGGTGGCACATTTGGGCTTTGAGCTGAATTCTAAACCCAGTCTGGACTCCTGAGTTCTGTTCCTTGCTCTGCCCTGATGGACCTGTGTGATCTTGGGCAATCACTTCATCTCTCCATTTCCCTATCTGTAAAATGGGAACAATAACACATACCTATCTCATGTCTTGTAAGGATTAAATGGGGGAATATCTGTACAGCGCTTTGAAATGACATAACACCATGCAAGTGCTTAGTATCAGTGTAATGGTGGAAGGCCACACTCAAGTCAGCATGCAGCAAAGTGATTTGTGTTTGGTTCAGTTTGTTACACAGGTAGTAACGTAGGGGCACCGGAGGAGGGGGCACTTGGAAAGTCCCCCTCCTGCGTGTTGCTGCTTTTACCAGTCTCCTCACTTTATGTACAGAGAATCTCTCTCAGACCAGGAGAATCTTTCCAGCTGGAAGCAACGTTTGAAGTGTCACCACTGTAGCTAGGCAGGTAGCTTTCCCCGGCACAATATGGTACGAACGTGAGCAACCCCCGCACAGAGTTTCCTGTAACAGTGATACTTTGGGAAAATGCTGTGCTGTGTAGCCTCAAGGCTCTCACTTGCACCTGTGTGCCTTGTTGATGCAGGGGTAGCACATGGACTGTAATCTAACACACATTCAGAGGGACTGAGCTGGTTCCTTCCTATCCGCTTTCAAGTCCTCTGGCTTATCAAGTGTTGCTGAAATTTTTGGCACAGTTGGAAAAATTGGTTTGCAACTGGGCATGTCCCATAACAACATCTCAGGTGAGGGAAAAGGGGGTGCATCCTGGGGTGCGAGGCTGCCTGAATAAATAATCCCAACACACACTGTGGAATCTGGTAGTTTCAGCTAACGGAGTCAGAGCATTTTTGAGCATCTTTCCCCCCGCCCCTGCTTCTCTCTTTGCCCTGGGCACCCTTAAAGAGGAAACATGAATGAGATGAGCCTGACCCTCCAGAAGCAAAGTGTGGGGAGCATTATGGAAGCTAGATTGTATGCACCAGACATTGCCTGATTTGTTTTCATGCAAGCCACTGGGGTTACACAGGTGTAGCTAAGCTCTGAGTTTGGCCAGTTGAAAAGGCTGGGAACCTTGTTGAAGTTTAGCCTCATTCATAGTCACTGAACTGGCCCAGTTCATTTCAGTAAGAGGGGTTCTTTTGTTCATTGGGTTTTGTTTTCCTGGGGAGGGGGGGGAAGGTATGCTGCAGGTGGCTTTGGTATAGCCACCTTACCTGTGGCCTCTGTCCCTGAGATGGCTGATAACGCCAGCTATCTCCAGTGGGCACATGGGTGGGATGGGCTGTCAAGGGTCAGAGTGCAAGGGTCAGAGTGTCAAGGGTCAGAGTCCCAACCTAGCTCCTCCTAAGATTGGAGAGGACCAATATTGCAGCTGCTTTGTGTTTCAGACAAGAAAGTGGTGCCTCTTTGCTTCCCTTTGATGACTCTCAGTGCCCAGCTCTCTGGTGCTGCCAGCTGAACTGGTGGGTTTGTTTCATGATGCGGCCCCCTTTGCCCACTGGGAAAGGGATTGAGACTATGAAACTCCATGTAGGCCACTAAAAAGCCACCATCTGGTCACTATCAACCTGGGCTGGAGTTGAGCTGATGACCGGCTCTGCATCTAAGGCATTTCGAAGGGGTCTGTCATCATGGTATCAAAGCACCCAGCTAGCCCCATTGCGCACTTATTTCTTCCAGTGACATCAATGTAAATCCCATGCACAGAGTATTATTGTTAGCATTGCAAACTAGAGGGCTCAACTGAGTTTGGGTCCCCAGTGTGGTAGGAGCTGAGCAAACACACACCGAGACACAATCCCTGACCAGAAGCGCTCACAGTCTAAAGAAACAAGACAGACTTTAAGGGGGTGGGGGAAAGCAGATGCACAGAGTGGTGCAATGGCTTGCTAAGGTCACCCACCTGGTCACTGGCAGTGCCAGGGATAGAAACCAGGTCTCCTGTTTCCCAGAGCAGTGTCCTAGCCATTAGACCGTGGCCCCAGAAGAGCTGCAAGGTGGATGCGAGGGGAGAATTTCCCCCTAAACGTGTAACCGCTCATCATGGGAATGATGGCCTCTCACGTGCACTCCCCAGAACCTGTTCTCCCCTTTGGGGGCTGTCCCGTGTGCTGCTATCTTCCCTCTACTACTACGGGGAGCAGTTCACAAAGTTCCATCCCTTTCCTCTAATAGCGGCGAATAGTATCTATTCATAACACTTGTCAAAAAATTAAAGCCAAACCTGCTTTCAAATGCTCTGTCTGTACTTGCCTGCCAGAAAAGTGATTCTTCCTCCAAAGAATTTGCATTTGAAATTCCAAATGTGCCCTTTTGTTCAGACAAAAGAATGCGTGTTCCCACTTTCAAGCCGGGTTCTCTCTGACCTCTAAGTCTGAATGTTTCCAACAAAGTGTCATCTGACAATTCAACTAGCGTCAGTAATGGAGAAAAGTAAATGTCCTCCAAGAGAAGTGCAAGCTATATTGAGAGTCGGTGATGAGAAGCTTTCACCCACAGCTAGAGGCTTTAGAATCACGTACATCATTTTTTTTGTCTCTTAAAAAATTGTCTTTGGTAAAAAATTGCTGTTTGCAGATTTCAGCTCTTATTCTCATCACAGGGCTAATGCACAGGATACTTCAACTGCTTAATTCATTAGGCATGTTTGAGGACACATGCCTAAGATTTTTATGGTTTTAGGTGCCTCTTTTCAGAGCTGAAATTCCGCTTGCCACTGATTTTAGTGGGAGAAGGATCGGGTCCTAGATAACTTTAAGGGACAGATCGTCTTCGGCAATTTGGCTCCTTTGTGGTGGTGCAACGAAGCCAGGATGTAGCGCAGGGGTTCTCAAACTGGGGGTCGGGACCCCTCAGGGGGTCACGAGGTTATTACATGGGGGGGTCGCAAGCTCTCAACCTCCACCCCAAACCCCGCTTTGCCTCCAGCATTTATAATGGTGTTAAATATATAAACAAGTGTTTTTAATTTATAAGGGGGGTCGCACTCAGAGGCTTGCTATGTGAAAGGGGTCACCAGTAAAAAAGTTTGAGAACCACTGATGTAGCTATTGCTGGCCAGCTGAGAATTCCCCTAGCTCTCAGGGCACAAAACTGGCATAGTTGGCTGTTGCTCCAACTGACCAACCCCTCCCTAGCACAGGGGGTGTGTCAGGAGTAAAACAATGGGAGTGTGGGGGTGGATCTCAGCTGCTTTAACTCTAGGCTATTCGAACTCATGCTTGGGCCAGGCAGATCAGCCCACCGAATGAAAGTACCTGATGCAGTTCCGCCCCCCCCCGTCTCCATCTGCCTCCAGCAAAGTTCTGCAACACAGGAGAGAATCTGCACCCAATTTCCTAAAATGCAAGATTAGCTTCCCCCCCCCCCCAGCATGAATGAGATCAAACCGGACAATGAGATTTGGGGAAATGCTAAAACGGCACTGATCTGGTTAGTTTTCAGCTTGGGATTTTGTCAAGAATTATTTAGTTTTGGACTCTCATCTTGTGCTCGTGTTTCCTCAAATCCTTTCAACTGTATTGCGCTTTCTTGAAACTTTGCACAGAGGGGTCTGTTATTAAAAAAAAAAAATACACCATCCCTGGAACTCAATCCACCAGTCAGCAAGCAGATCCGTCTGTCACAATAATTAATAGGCCTCCCTGTGGTCCCTGGTAATCCATCCCAGGACTGCACAGCACCGGCTCTGTTTTACTTAGGTATATGTAAGCTTTAGACCTACTCTAAACAGTGCCTTTTTCATGAAACTGATTCATTCAACACCTTATAAGGATTGCGGGTATAGGGAGGGGGCAAGTTTACACAGATGCTAGTGTCCCAGGACTTGCTAGCAGGTGTCTCCTAACTTTACACAGACCACCCTGACACTAAAGGGACCCCTTTGCTTTGAGCCTCTTTGAGTTACATGACTTTGGTCTTTGAGTTCCTGTCCAGGGAGCGATTTATGACCTTCCTTATTGATAATGTTACTAATAAGTGGAGGGATAGCTAGCTAGCAAAGGGTGTGGGTTTCACAAGACCTTAAAATAGCTGAGGTTTCTTGACCATGCAATTCCACAAACTACCTATGAAAAGGAAAACAACAACATGAATTGCTGTAAAAAATAGCTAATGACAGGTTTGTTGAGCAAACAGCATTTGCCTCTGAATTTGGCCATTTTACCACGCTGAAGTCACATGACAGTAAAGATCCCATGATTAGAGACGTGCTGAGGTAGAGGGAGGATGGAAAATACTGGGTACTTTTACTTAGAAATTGCCCTAGAGTCTATTTGGGAGCAAAGATGTCCGAACAATTGTCCTTTGTAGCTACAGTAACAGATCCCCTACTACAGACACTACTGCATGGTAAAGATGGGCTCAAGCGGCAATATATGGATCAGTCACCCCATAGTTTCAGGGGTGATTGGTTTCAGATGGGCCATTATAAACTGAGGGTCCACTTGTAAAGTTCTGATCATTTTTGTGGCTCGTCACAGAAGCCTCTCCAAGTTTTCAGTGTTGTTTTCAAGTGGACACACTCTTCCAATAACGGTACCACATACAGAGGCAATATCACTTCCCTACGCGTGATCCCCTGTTTCTATACCTAAGGATCACGTTAGGCCTTTTTGCCCCGACATTGCACTGTGGTCCTAATACAAAACTTCTCCCTGGAGAGACGGTTATTTTATTTCAATTTTTACATACACGTTCTTTATCCTGCATGCCATCCAGTAGTCCTTGCTGAGTAACTCCCCTGTCTTTATCAGTGTTACCCCTGCCTTTCCTCCCTAATACCTACCCTACTGCTTTATGACATCATATTGGAAAAAGTCGTCTGTAAGATCTTCAAAGCAAATATTATGTCTCTTTATATGTATTGTGAGGCACTCAGCATGCTTTTGGGCATTTTAAAAATAAGGATGATGAGTTTTGGGGGGGAAAAAACCCTAAGCACGGCCCCTTCTTGGCCCATCCCTGGTCCAATCCACTTGAGGTTCATCCAGTAAAACATTTTGGGTCAATTTCTGCCACCTTTACTCTCACTGAGTCATACCCAGTAAACAAGTGTTTTTAATTTATAAGGGGGGTCGCACTAGGTCCCACCCCCAAAATGCCGCCCCCAACAGGGGCGGCGGAAGGTCCCGCCCCAAAATTCTGCTGATGACCGGGGCGCCGGCGCCCCCCAAATAGTAGTGCCCTAGGCGACCGCCTAGGTCGCCTAATGGGTTGCGCCGGCCCTGGTCATACCATTGGCTGCACAAGGAATCCAATTGAAATTAACAGGAATCCTTCTGGAGGATAGTCCAACTCAACACGAGAAAGGATGGCAGAACCGAGCCCTGAATCTTGTGGGTGGGTGTTGGGCATATTCCTGGGTGTCACTGAAAAATAATTGTCCTGATGCTGGCATGGTTTTCTGATCGACGGTTTCCTTTTCTGCTTCCCTGAACACAAGGCCACAGCTGAAAAGCAAAGGGATGCGCATTGCATGTGTTATTTCAGCTTGAGTGCCAGTTGCCAGCCATTAGAGAAGGAAGATATAATTGGAATTCACTGAAGTGAGCCCAGCTCTTGCAAATATTTCTGCATAGCTCAGTATGTGTCTGCTCAATTCAATGTGTCAGCAAATGGTAATATCACACTACTGACCAATTGAACCACTCTGTGCGGGGTTGTGATGTCAGGATAAAGGCCCAGACAGCCAATGAAAGGCCCAGTTGGCAGATGAGGATGAGCCGCAAACCTTTGTGTATCCAATGGGCACCGAGATCATGAAGCCTTTGGCAGCCTGGCCACCCATTAAATCTGCCTGCCCCTGGATGAATTTCTAAAGCCCAGCTTGACCAAGGACACTAGATCAAAGTGTGCCAGAGTTGTGTGAAAGAACAAAACACATGCACCTGGGGGCTGGATGCCTCATAGAACTGGTACCTGGGAATGAAGCTTTCAGCCCTTGGTCACCGCTAAGGCTGGTTGGTGGTTGGCAGCTGGTACCGTCCTATGGCTGTTCAGTTAGCTGATAAGAAATAAGCTAGTGATCTCAGCCCAGCTTCCAGTGGACAAGTAACTATGACGTAACCTCCCCCACGCCCCTATTACATCTGACCTTTGCCGGCAGCCTCAGCACCAAGGATAAGTACTGAGCGAGATGTGGAGTTTGAAGGACCCACCCACTCCAAGTACTGATACCTCTAGGCCAAGGGGGATGCACATTTAGTTGAGGGCAGTGGGGTCAGGGAGCAGAAGAGAGTCTGCACTTCCATGGCCCACATTGCTTTTCATTCTCCACGGGTCACATCCATGACCTTGCATTAGATGAAAATTAATTTTAAAAATTAAAAGAAAGAGAATGTGGATCATTTAGTGCCCTGCGCCTCTAGGGACAGCATTTCTATGGGATTGGTAGAAGAAATATACTGGACAGGTGTAGCATGTTCCTTTTCTTCTTCCAAGGGTCTGTAAGGTAACTCCCTTCTCTTCGTGTGTCAGTATATTTATGCCTGCATCTGTAATTTTCACTCCATGCATCTGAAGAAGTGGGTTTTTTACCCACAAAAGTTTATGCCCAAATAAATCTGTTAGTCTTTAAGGTGCCACCGGACTCCTCGTTGTTTTTAAGGGTCTGTAGTATCTCTCACACACATACACACCTCTCAAATATATTCTTTGTTTGATTCTTGAGATCATAGCAGCTTTCTGCACATTGGGTGAAAACCTGAGCCTACTGAAATCTATGGGAATATTGCCATTGACTTCCATATGGCCAGGACTTCAGCCCGGGTTTCCCGGTCAAGTCTTCTCTTTTATCTGTACCACTAAGAAGTAGCCCCCATGTCCACACTGTTTGCCCATCTAGTTCCCACTGGTAAAGCAAATGAAAGAGTTTGTTGTGAGTTTGGGACCAAATAATGCTTTAATCCTTTTCAAAGTTGCCAGTTAAAAGTAAGCTGCACTTTAGGCAACACAGGCATCTGCTTCAGGGATTTTCCCTCATAATTACTTAATGAGCTTGATGTACTTTTCCCATCTCATTAAGTTGCAGTGGCTTTAGCTTTGTTAGGAATGTCAAAGTTTTATTGAGAGGAAATATAGTTGAGTTTCATAGTAGAAGACCCCTCACTAGACACAGCCTGGTGTGTCCATTTTCCTACCGTGGATACTGTATAGGCCAGAGGTGGGCAAACTACGGCCCGTGAGCCACATCTGGCCCGTGGGACCTTCCTGCCCGGCCCCTGAGCTCCTGGCCCGGGAGGCTAGGCCCCGGCCCCTCCCCCGCTGTTCCCCCTCCCCCGCTGCCTCAGCGCGCAGCGCCGTCGGCACAACGCTCTGGGCAGCAGGGCTGCGAGCTCCTGGGGCAGTGCAGCTGCAGAGCCGGGGCCTGACCCGGTGCTCTGTGCTGTGCGGTGCGTGGCTGGCTCCAGCCGGGCGGCGCGGCTGTATCGCCGCCAGCCACCGGTGCTCCAGGCAGCGCGGTAAGGGGGCAGGGAGTGGGGGAGTTGGATGGAGGGCAGGGGAGTTTGGGGTGGTGGCCAGGGGGCGGGGGTGTGGATAGGGGTCAGGGCAGTCAGAGAGCGGGGAACAGAGGGGTTGAATGGGGGCAGGGGTCCTGGGGGGGGCAGTCAGGAAGGAGGGGGG